>JACDOX010000222.1:258107-271948 GCA_014549065.1 Cardinalis cardinalis | reverse complement strand
AGAGCAGCATGTTAGCAAGCTTCAGAGCTAGCCCAGCCAGCAGGACAGAAAAGAGTCTGGCTGGAGTAAGCTAAAGTTATGACTCCTTACACGTATCTCAAAAAAAAAACCAAGAGAAAATTTATTTTTAACTAATGAGGTCCGTCAYCTGGGTAAAACTACTCAGTTGAAAAGTATTTGAAAACAAATTACCCCAATTGTGGTGTCCTTAGAAGAAAGGTTCTTCCCTCTCATCTCTGAAATTCAGCAGCTCTTCAGTGATTTCTTACATTATGACAAATTCCACATATTGCAAAACATGGAATATGCCAAAATCATCTTAGGTCTGGACTGGTCAGTATTYTTTAGACACTTTAAGCTGGCTTATTAAGACTTTTCTAATCAGCAAGGACACTTAATCAGTGGAACAATTACCATCCCTTGTGAAGAGCAGGCTAGAACTAATAAACTGTAAGGATGCAGTAAATCAGTATGTCCTTGTGTGCCTATTTATACATTGCCAACTTGGCAAAAACCCAAGCTCCATGCATCCCTTAGCTGAGCTATCCCCATTATAACACAAAAAAATCACACCCAGAGGTCAAAGAGCCACCTGCCCAGGAAGACCCTTCCCTCAGGCACGCCCAGAACTTAGCTGAGATTACAAAACTTGCATGGAAACTACTAACCAGTAGTACCTACTAACCAGTACCAGGGCTGTACTTGGAAAGTTACCAAATCTGGACTTCTGTGCACAAATAACAGTGTGGGAAGCCCTGTTGGTGTGCTTGGTTTGTGTGAAACCAGCGAGTGCAGATCTGAAATAAATAATTGATGTCTCTCTCAAGTGTGTAATTATTGACTTGTTGCACGCTGCGTAACGCACAACAAACACATTTTCTCCTGGATTCTCTGGGGGAAAAAAAAATAAAATCTTTTCCTTTGCCCTCTCTCAAGGTCCAGTCCATGACGCCCTCAGTCCCAGGGAGCCTCCACMTTCCCTGCCCCACTGCCACGAGCTCTGGCGCTTTCCACAGCCAGCAGCCATCAGGGCAGGCACTGCCACCCCTCCCTTTCCGGAGACAGCGCCTGGAGCAAAGACAGCACTCAGGCATCGTTGAAAAACTACAAAAAAACTGCAAATAAAAACTGCAAATAAAACCCAAAAAACCAGACATGTCACCAGACCACGCCAACCACRCAAAGGAACATTAATGACATGCTGCAGACATCTAAATGTCTTATTAACCAGGGGAGTTAACATTCCAAACCAGCAGCCCAAACTCAGCAGACAGTTTTCAGAAAGTTGCATTTAGCGTAAGTTTGAGACATTCTTGTTCTTTGCCTGTATCAGAGGGTCATAAAACAATCAAACAGAGTAACTCAGCACGTTGGAGGAGGCTCCTGGGGGACCCACACATCCTGCTCCTGGCTGACCATAACATTTCTGCACTGTCCAAACTCGGGTTTTAAGAGTTTCAAACTGTCAGCCATTCTCCCCCAATTGCCAGCATGGTCCAATGGATGTGTTTCAACAGCTGGTTATGAGCAGCATGTTAATGCTTCAGAGAGACAACAATTGTCAGCCCAGTGTACATAAAACACCTGCTCTCAGCAGGAAGCCACTGGATGGAAGGTAACTCCTCCAGTAGTAACTCCTCTCTCACAATGCTTAAATCAGTTGAAGATTTATATAACAGTTCTTTTTCACTTTACCCTTTCAGGTACTTTAACCCTGAGAAAAGAAGCAGGTGAGCACAATTCTATTTGCATTTGCATCTCTAAAGACCTTCTGAGAAGGAAAACATGTAAATAAATGCCTCACATAATTCACATCAGCTCATTCAGAGGGGTGGAAGTAAGGCTCAGTCTTCAGCTATTCTCTTTACAGCTTTCCAGTTTAGCAACTCCATATATAAATATTCATAAAGATGTGCCATTTACCCTAAAAGAAAAAGGTTAATGGATACATCTGCAGAGTTTTTCCTTCCCTTTCTGAATCTTGGGCATCTTGGAATCCAATATGCATAYACCCATCTTGCAGAGAATAATCTAAAACATAGCAGGGAGTAAATCCAATTTTCCAGGTTTACTACTAGGGTCAGAAGTCACTTGCAGAGGCTTCTCTTCATCAGTGAGGTTTCAGTGAATAATTTAACTAGCTTATTACTCCTTTGTGTTTTTAATTAAACATATAATGGCCTGGTAGCCTTCCAGCTGTTTTTTGTGAACATACAGCTTTCTATCTGCTCCTCAACAGCTTCAGGAGGCATCCATGGTGTCACCTGGGGGAAGTATCCAACTGGAGTCTCATGCCTATTTTACCTCCCCACCCAAAACTGACCCGCAAGAAATGAAAGTCTCACTATGAGCCTGACACATTTATCAGACTCCTCCTGAATATTTATATCAGCACAGCTTGCTGCTACATAGTGAAGGGGCAGATTTTGGACGCTAAATCTATTTCACTATAGCAGTACAATCAGCTTACGGGTTTCCAGATATTCGGCATGGCATCAAGTTTCTAAAGTTCCGGTCCTAGACACAGGTTACAAGCATATTTTAAAAGAAAAAAAAAGGAAGAAAAATTTAGGAAAAAAGTTTTTAATGCTTCCTGTAACAAAATCTTCGAAACAATCATCTTCTACTCAGTCCTGTGTTCTGTCATGGTGAGATCTCCCATTATGAAACACTCTTCAGAAAGAATGACAGATGGGACCCTGAACATCCTTGACATATTTCTCCAGATGCTGATCTTGGCCAGTGGTGGAGAAGAACCATCAACATATMTCAAACTCAGAGATTAAACAGCTGAAAGGCAATGCTGACTCCATCTAATTTATGTTCTTGGGCTCTGGACCATGCAAGGCCAGAGCAGCTAAGGAGCAGGCAGACACAGCTTCAGGTGAAACTCTATTAAATCACTRTTGAAATGAGGAATTCATTGTGGGTGGCATTTTAAATATCTTGATGGCCTTTTCTAAGCATTCTGGTGGTCTAAAGAGTCAAAGGTTGTGAGCAAAATAGCTCACAAAGCTCATCTGGGAAGAACCAGCTAGCAGAATTCACTGATCAAAACAGTTTCCACCTTCTGCATCCCCAAGTAACAGGTCTGTCCATTCTATATTATTTTTTTATTACCTCCAATWTAGGAAAGAAAACATAATCCTCAGATTTACCACTATATTCCACATAACTATACACACAGACTGCACAAACTATCAGACTCCCATCTGATATATATATATCTCTCCAATTAGAATTTCTCTGCATTAATTAAGATTTCGATTTTCCAAGATTTACTGTAATACATTCGAAGCATGAAAACAAAGTCTTTATCATCATTAAACTGATTCAACAAAATGTTAACAAAGATGCACTGTTATCATTGTYCTGCCCATCAAATGATGACACAATTTAACAGCAAAATCTCTAATTGCTACAAAATATCCATTTAGAATAACAAAATAGTATATCTAAATTACTGACTTCAAGAAAAGTTGTATTAATCTTATTTTATTATCTTCAGTCTGAGAGCTCCATTCTATTGGAAAATAAAAGCCTGCTAAAACTTAGTAGAGAAATGAAATTTAAACCAGGCATTCTAGCCTTACTACCTTARGACAATCATCTCCACTACATCAAAAACCAGAAAATATATACACACCTTTTCATTGCTAGGAATAACACTTATTTCTCGTCTATTAAATCTGTGTACAACAAAAAAAGACATTTCCCATAGAGATATGAACTCCACAGCTAACAGAGCTTCTTTCTGTCRCTTGTTGCTGAAGCTTGAACTTTTAATTTGGCCACTTTTGGTATGTTGCTAAGTTAAAAAAAGCAAGCCTTTAACTATAATATCTCCTATTTTGCACAAAGAAAAGAAATTGAGAAGAGTTCTTGGGTTTTCCATAGTCAAAAGCTATACTGGTTCCCTTATACTTGTTCCCACMCATCTTGCTCCTGATGAAATAAAGATACTCTCTATTATTCTCTTTGCAGAGTCTGTTTTCAAAGACATGGGGAAAATTGAAAAAGATTGACYAAAAAATGTGATGTCATCAAGAACAGAACCACGATAATTATCAGAAGCTTAGCAGGAGCAATAATTAATAAAAGGCTTGCCCTGTGACAYGTGTCTGCACCCACTTCAGTTCCCATGCAAAGCTACAGAGTGYGTGGAGCTGTTAGAGAAACATCAAAAATTATCAGCCTGAAAGTTCTGCTATTACACTGATCTAATGTAAGCATGGTGYTCTTCAGTAGTGCCCCAAATGTTTGTTCTCTGCTTCTCACCAGTGTTAAAAAACACTTTCTCCATTGTCATCCACTTTRTTATTTCTGTCATCCCAGATCTGGGGTCTGAAAGCAGGATCCTTACCAAGGTCTGARCAGCAACCTGACAAACAAACAATGGCTTTAAGGGATAAACAGTGAATCCAAAAAAGAAGGATAACCACAGTAAATCCACCTGAAGTAACAGCAGTCAGGAAAAACACCAGACATGCTTGTTCTGACTCCTGCATGGAATTACAGAGACTGAAACTTCCTGTTACTACACAGAGCTACAAAGGTTCAACTGAGACTAGCAGGCAATCCTTCAACTCTATGTATTTTTAAGCAGATGTCATAATTTTAAATATTATAGATAACCTCAGTGCCAGAGAGGACAACAGCAGTGTATTTTGTTCCACCAAGATTACTCCTGCAGAGCACATCTCCCTAYGAGCCTCTGCCTGTCGAGATAGAGGACTCAAGGAGCTGCATTCAGTAGATGCCATATCTAAAAATCCATGTGCCTTGCATTGGATAATCACCACTGCCTGTCTAGTTTGACCTTGGATTTTTTTGCTAAGTGTAGGCATGTGATAGCATTTTTCTGTTCAATGGCTGTCCTCAATGTCCTCTTTCTCAAATAAATAATAAACAAACTCTTAACATGGCAAACTGATCCTGTTAACCATGACTTCAAATGGCCTGAAAAGGCTTGGAGAAATTGAAAAGTAATGCAAAAGGAATGAGAGAGTAAGAGAAGGAGAACAGGAAGAGATGGAGGGAGGGATCCCTCTCTAATGTGAAACAATATTCTTCTAGACAGAGACAGTGGCCTGAAAATTKTAAAAAKGAATAAAATGAAAGAAAGAGCAATRAGAAAGTAGTGGTGACAGAAAAGTACAGAAAAGTCCTCCCCTCAACTGGGGAGCCTTGTCTGGCCATCTCTGCTGCTGCACTAGCAAAAGGCACCACKGACAATTTGCCCATGATGAAGTCACTTCTTCTCCTTCATACACTTTCTCCACAAAAAGGCCAACTGGGGTAACAACTGAGCATCAAGTACAYGATTAAGACAAATATCAGTAGGACTTTTTTAATAGAAGTGCTGCAGAAAAACTGGTACTAGATTTGAAATGGAAGCAACCAAAGAATGGCCCATTACTTAAATTACAACAGAGAAGACCAGCACTAGTCTTTTATGTGTCAGACCAGACATAAAAGTCCTTCAAGATCTAAGAAATTACCAAAAAAGCATTCACAAAGTTACAAATAGCAGACTATAAGAGACATACATGACATAGGAATATAATGTATTCATGTTGGGAAGAAAAGATACACAGTATTGCATGGAAGCACAAGTAACTTAATTATTTAATAGCTTAGTTACTGCATCTCAAAGAAAATGTATTCTTTTATAATGTAATAAAACATAGTGAAGCAAGAAAAGTGCAAGTTTAACTTTTATGAAAAAGCAAACTCCTAAAACACATATAATAAACTAGTCAGGAAAATTGCATTACAAGGTTTGTAACTTCCAAAGTGCATTGCATCTACASTACATTGGCTTTGATCTTTCTGTTTAAGTTATTTTACAGATTGGGATACATAAATAATGAATTCCTCCTATAACAAAAAAAAAAAGAAAAGAAAAAAGTAGCAAATTGCAAACTGTGAAGAAAGGCTCTAACTTGCATGCCAGATTTTACACCTACCATTTCAACACATTGTCTGAACAGACCACTGAGCATTCAGGATCTTTTATGTTGCTGCTGTTGCTGCAAGGGAGAGAAACAAATGGCTCTTACCTGTGCTCCAACTCTCGGATGGACAGTATAACTCCAGAAGTCGATGCCTTTTGTTGCAGAGTGGCCAGAAAGGTGAACTCACTTCTATTCTGGAAGAGCTGGATTAACTTCTCACTCACGTGGGGTGCTGCGTGGATTTCTCTTTCTGTATCTAARAATTTTATTTTTACAAGGAAACAAAAAAAAAAAAGATAAATAAAAGTCTAGTAAAAATGCTAAGTCAGAAAGATTCAGATTGCATTTTTCATTTTCCCACCAATATTTTTCATTTTTGAGAGTCATCCGCCATGGTGCACCACTGCATTTTTTCAATGAAAAAACCCAAATGCCATCTCTGTCAGCRTGTCCACTTGTCAATTTGACAAGTTCACAACTGGTCAGCTACTGATTTTCTGATGGATTTTTTGACGGGATGCTGAGCCATTTGTGTCTGCTGCGAGCAGATTAAGTTGCTGTAAATAAGGTGTGCTGCACTCAGATAAACAGGCCCCTAAATTCAGAGATCTCAGGCACTGCCTCTCCCAACACAATGCAGCAAGCTCCAATTTCAGTTTTCACCAGTGACTCTGTTACCACCTCTCCCTCATACATCACAGGAAATCTGTCCTTGCACGGTGCAAGGCGGAGATGGATTATTGCTAATAATGCTATATGGCTGAGCTCCTGCCTGGGAAATAAATACAAGACACGCTTGCAATCCACGGCTGTTTCAGGGATTTCTCACTTTAAACAAGCAAAGTATGACAGCTCATACAATATTTATTAAACCACAGCCTGACCAGGCAGATGCAGAAACATTCCAGCCTCACTAGTCCTGATGATGGCCAAGCAGCATCACACCTTCCCACAGCTGATCTTCTAAGATTCAAATGCATCATCCCCCACCACATTCATTTTTAACTCATCCTTTTRTTCACTACACATCATCATTACAAAAGACAATTAATGACAAAGCAGAGAAATCATGGCATTTCACCTTCCCGCCCATTGCCATGTCTCTCATGCTGGGCTTTTTTCACATTTTTGCAAGACCTGAGCCACTTGCAGCTCCTGGATGTCATAACCAATTAGAAACCCAGTGTGCTTGCTTTCCAAAGGTTTTATTGTGAAGCCAAAAATGCTGGCACAAAGTCTCAGCTGGTAGAAAACCAGAGAAACTTCAGTGAATGCTGAGAATCCAGCCCAGCATGCATGATGTAACACACAAAGGAGTGATGAAAATTACAATGCAGAATTTCACTGTAGAAGGGGAGAAAAAAAAATCCCCAACACTATAAAAAGGCCCCATTGTGTCATTAAATGAGGCTTTGCAGACAGAGAGGAGAGAGACTGGCTTGGAAAACAACCTAAAGCCTCAAACACACCACTGCTGAGGGAATGCCATGGACTGAAACCAAACTCCAAGGGAAAACTATTCAAGCATGTTTGGTAATTGGGTGTCTCCATTTGTCCTGTGCAGCCTAAAGCCTTCCAAAGGAGCTTGCACACCCAGACTTGGACTCTGAAAGGCTCATTGGTGAAAAGTACCAGTTAGACATCCAAAATCACCAGGCATCATTTAAAAATCTTTGCCAGGGGCTCGAATTCCCCTGATAAATAAATATATAGTGCCGGCTTTACAGCAACAAACTATTTGTCTGTCCAGTGCCACTTTTACCAGGGCAGAGGATAAAGCTTCCAGGAGCAGAAACCACCTCCACTGCCATCCTATAGTGGAAAAGAAGAAAAAACAATCCAGCACAGAAGACCAGATTTTGTCTTTATCTATTAGCTTTTTCTATCTGCATCATTATCTTCACCTAGCAGGTGTTATTACTGGTCATAAATATCATGCAGTTTCTTTTTAAAAAGCTGACACAAGAGATACAAAACTGTGTCTCCCACAGACCCATAAATTCACCAATATCCAGTTTGCTATCTACAGAAACAGACAACACACTGGGAGCGTGTTCCAGTGCACAAGTAAGACTCAGAGGTAAAATGTCCAAGACCTGACAGATTAAGATTATTATCATTTTTTGAAGGTTAAAAACCTTCATATCTTACTTTTTTTTTTCCTTAAAGGTGTTACAGTTACCAGAAATAAAATATGACTTAACAAAGCTTTCAAAAATTCTTTCACATGAAAGAATCTGCCTTTCACAGGCAGTGCTGTCAGTGGAACATATATGTTTAAACTTCAGTCAAGCCTTGCAAAGTACAACAGTTTCTCATTATAGGAAGGCCCACATCCCACCACCCATCCATCAAACTTTATACAAAAATATAGGGCTCCTTGCTCAGAATCATCCATGGTTCATCAGTGCACTGACTACTTCAGTTAGAAACACACTTTGAAATATTTCGCTCTTCTCTACCACCTCTTCATAAATAAGAGCATACCAAAACCACATGAAACACTGATATTCATTCTCTGCTGATTAAAATCAGTGAGATCCACAGTTCTGAAATTCCAGAGCGTTGGGTCGAAACCACAGGGTAACAAATAGAATGTACAAAGTGCTTGCAACACTGTGCCAGTGTAATTGGTGCAAAGGGAGTTACATAACCAGGCTTTTAGAAAATTAACACACATCTAAGTATAGTGTGTATATATATAATATATAGACATATATTTATATATATATATTATTTATATATTTTATATATTTTTATGTATATTGTATATATTTATATATTTTATATTATATATATATTTCTATTTATATATGTATAATATCCCAGGCACACAGCCTGGGATTCTGGAGCTGAGCACAGCCTGGGCTTGCAGCTGGAACCCCAGGGC
Source organism: Cardinalis cardinalis (assembly GCA_014549065.1). Lineage (NCBI taxonomy): Eukaryota > Metazoa > Chordata > Aves > Passeriformes > Cardinalidae > Cardinalis > Cardinalis cardinalis. The sequence continues at coordinate 263,101 of JACDOX010000222.1, read as the reverse complement.
TGGGAAGGGGAGGTTTTGAGGCCAGCACTGCATGGCCCAGCTCCTGTGCCATGGCACAGCCACCTGCCCTCACACACAGCATCCCCAGGAACACTGGGTTTGTGTTCTGCTTGATTTCTGCAGAAAACACCATACAAATGAGCTGGGAGTACAACCCATTTAGAATAAGAGCCTTCTGTTTTCAGGTAGATTTTCACACTTCAAAATAATAAAAAAAAAAATAGAAAAAGAAATTGAGAATACATACACCCCCTCACCACAGGTGCCTGAAAGGTAAAATACTTTTTATGCTGTCTATAAAAATAACTGTCTGCTTGTAATGAAATGTCATATTTCCTACATAATATAGAACAATATAGGTTTATACAGCAATCTTCAGTGAAACATCACTTCATGCTTGAATGATAATGCAATCTCAGCAAAATAAATAAGCAAACACAGATACGACTTTCATGTGCCCTTCTATGTGATTATACTTTCTTAATTTGAAATAGTGACTGTCTGGAGGGGTTTTTAAAACATACCAGGGTGTTTCTAAAATTAATCAAGGAAAGAAAGCAAGCATATTTGCAAGTCCAAGAGACAGAAATCATCTCAGAGCATCAAGTAAAGGCAACTTTCCACCTTCAGCAGAACAAAAGCACAAGACACACCTTTGTCAGAGAGAGCATATGTGTAGCTTGATTTTGCTTCTTAAGCTGTGGGCGCAAGGAAGAAGCGCCAAGCACAAACCAAAGGTCCAGTTGGTCAGAACAGACAACAACAACCATTTAGGTACAACAGTAACCATTTAGGTACAAAAATAACCATTTAGGTACAACAGTAACCATTTAGGTACAAAAATAACCATTTAGGTACAAAAATAACCATTTAGGTACAAAACTAACCATTTAGGTACAACAGTAACCATTTAGGTACAACAGTAACCATTTCGGTACTGCCATCCCTGATCCCTGGCACCACCTCCCCCGGCGCCAGGGATGCCACCTTGCCTTGTCCTGGATGTCCTGTCCCTTGAGAGCCCATTCAGCCCCCAGCAGCAAGCTCCTACACCCTGAGCCACACAGAGAAATTTTACCCACACTGGAGCTACTCACAACGCTCACCATCAGCACCTTCAAAGGAAGTCTCAAATTTAGGGGTGTTTTCACTTCCCCATAAAACCAAATGAACGTCAGTGCTGCTCTGTGATGTTGGGCCAGGCTTTACCTCACTCACACAAACCATTCAGACATTTCAGTGCACACTAACCCTAAATGCCAAATGGAATTAGGTACAATAATGTGAAAAATGCATGTACTTTATGATTGGCTTYTYGCAAATATTTAAATGAATTTTATATGTGTTGTGTTAGAAAGTKAYGCTGTATTAATTCTCTTAAGTAGTGTGTTAAATATAGTTTTAGGTTATAACAAAATGTTAAAATAAAAACTATGCTATGTAKGATAATTTTTTTAAAGAAAGGACTCGCACTGAGATAGCAGCCACAGGACACCTGAATCTTTCAGAGAAAGAGAATTTATTGCTCCATTATCAGAAGAAAYGAACTTCTYCCTGCCTCGAAGACRCCGTCAGGATTCAGAGGAAGAAGCTGWSRMTGMCCAGCCAGAATCCTGTGTTTGAATGGAATTTATGCATCATGTATGAGGTGTATGAATATGCAACAGGCTSTTGCTTTTAAGGGTTAACCCTCTGTTAACGTGGGTCCTTTTTCAGGCTCATGCTGCCCAGAAATGSTACCTGGACTGTCCATAGCTGTTTGTCTCTATTGYCTCTTATTGTCCTAATTCAAATTATCCAAATTATTATTAATTGTATTACTATTTTTTATAACCATTTTATTACTATTAAACTTTTTAAATGTTAAAAACAAGTGATTGGYRTTTTTCACAATAACTCAGGATCAGCATCAGCCCTTACCCCACCTGATTTAGACCCTSAAGTCACATCTTCCTGTGTGGATTCAACTCTCTGTGCATCACCTGCTCTAGCAACTCAAAATTAAACCTCAGGCTTCTGCCATTTGTAACCCTGAACACATCAGAAGCCCCAGTTAGGAGAAATTCAGGAGTTGGCATCAGCTCCATTAATTAAGTGTAATAAAATCACCACCACATAGAAGCAGGCAAAATGAGTTGGAGAAGGAAAAGGACAATGCCAGGAAAGAAAGCAAAGGTCTTGCCAAGCCTCCTTTGACAGTGACAACAGTCCACAGCACAAAGGGAAATACATGACCATTTGGGATGGAATTTTAAGTGATGAGAAATGTGCACCAGTTGTTAAAAGCCGTATCCCAATCCATCTGGGGAATAATTTTTCTGTAATAGATGCTTCCATTAGTGGAAAAATACTAAAATTCAGTTCTGAATCAACTCATTTTCTAAAGCAATAGGTACATTTTATCATTCACTAGCCTGCTTGAATACCTTTTACTTCCCTTGGCAGAGAACATCCTGCAGAACACATTGCTTTATTGGGAACTTCAATCATTTTTAAAGCTATTTGCTTCAATATGCTTTCATTGGAACCATTGAACAGTCACTCTGGACAAGCAAGTAGAAATTAATCCTGCAGTAGCAGAGAATCCAGATTTAAGCTGTAGCAATTAAAGAATTGAATATTASAGGTTTTTTTGCTTTTACCTTGCTMTGGGCAAAATCAAGCAAAATGAAAACTGTATTTAAAAAAACAAAACAAACAGAAAATCATCCCGGTGCCCCACTTTTTCTTAAGTCACCAGCTTTACAAAAATGAAACCAAGATTAGAAGGATGATCCAAAACTAGCAACGCTCAGTGTAGGCAGTTCCTAACAGTTGCTGAGGATGAAAACATACAAGAGCATCATGAAAACATTCCTGTTCACTGAAGCAGGTGCTTCACCAAAGCCTCTGAGTCAAGTGGGATCCAGTGCACCAACCCCCTTCCTGCACACTGGTCTCACAAAAACATCTTTTGAAGAACTGGTAAAAAAAAAAAACCAAACCCAACCACAAAAAAACCCACAAATACTAACACTGCAAAACACTGGTGATAAATGCCCATTCCCACTCACTTCCACCCTTCTAAAAGCACTCCTCAGTCCACACAAGTCACAAACAGATACAAAAATTCCCAGAAGGATGATAACACTAATTATGGGGATCTTCTCCAAAAAGAATCATTTCACTGCCAAGCAGAGAAATGCTTCAGGTACCTGACCCTGCCTACCTACCAAGGGCAAAATGTAGATGGTCTGCAGATGCCACCAATCTTCTGGTTTGAGCTATGGGGATAAATTCACATAAATTTTTCTTGATATGCTAAGAAAATAGAAGACTTCACCTGCCAGCAACCCAAAAGAGAGGGGTCAAAATACCCCCCCTTCTCTGAAAATCTATGCTACCAGGGAGGACCAAAGAGGGCATGATGCATTCTCATAAGCACATCTCTGCTTCTGAGCATTCTCGCCAGCATGAAAAGACACTGTAAATGTTTTTGCCTCGCTAGCTTCACTCAGAGTCAGTAATAAACAGTAGGAAATCATGTTCAACAGCACAGCTTCCTAAATTATGATTATTCATTGTAAATCACTTTTTACATGTTGCTTCAAACCGTGTTTCTCAAGAATAAGATCCGTCTGCAGTGAAATGCTTGGTGATTTTAATATGCAAGCCTCCTACAGAGATGATGTCTCATTTTAATTATTGTTTCGGTTTAATGGGTTTTCATTAAATTAGAGGATGGAGCAATTACCAGGGTGAACAGCTAATGTCACAAAGGTAAGTTCCCATGACTATACAGCAAAAGCAGTTCCACTAGAGAAGGTGGAAAAACAGTGTTATTTAATGTAAACTCTGCTTTTGCATCATGCAAAACTACCCCTGGCTAKAGGTGCTCATTTATTGCTGTCATTTTGATATACATGTTTGCAAACTAGTTTACAAATAGGTCTCCCCTAACCAAATTCACCTAGCATTTAAAATTATATATACACCTATAAATAAAAATCCTTTCAGGAAGCCACTGCAAACCCAGCCCTAAAACTCCAGTTGCRAGGAGCAGGAGAATTTTGAGTCACTGAAACCAAACAGAGAATACTTATCAAATCACAGTTTCTCCTCAACCGCTAATTTAGCTGATTTAGTGGCTTAATATCAGACTCTTCACTTCTTGRAAATTGCCTTGACTTGAGCACCAGCTAGAGTGACCACACTCATGCTAATTAAGTAGATGTCAGAGAGTCTCAAGTCCTTTGTTTGCTAYAGCATTTCAAACTGTACCTGGCAGTTGAGCGTTCTGGAAGGAGCAGAGCAGCACATACTGCCCAAGAGCTGGAAATGAACACACACCAGGAGTGATGGCAGCCACCTGAGTGCTCTGGAAGGAGCAGAGCAGCAGACACTGCCCAAGAGCTGGAAATGAACACACACCAGGAGTGATGGCAGCCACCAGTGCTTCTGCAGCCCCAGCCGGTGGTGGTGTTTGAGGGTGCCCRKGATGAGGGAAGAGATGAGAATCTTGACTCCGTGTTTCAGAAGGCTGATGTATTATGTTATGATATATATTATATCAAAAGAAAATGATGTACTAAAACTATACTAAAGAAAGAGAAAGGAGACATCAGAAGGCTAGAAAAGAATGATAACAAAAACCTGTGACTGACCAGAGTCCTGACACAGTTTTACTTGATGACCAATCCCGCTTGATGACTGGGATTGGTCATTAGGTAAAAACAATCCACATGGAACCAATCAAAGATGCACCTGTTGGTAAACCAACTCCAGAGCACATTCCACAGCCATCAGATAAGTATTGTTTACATTTCTTTTCTGAGGCTTCTCAGGAGAAAAGTCYCAGCAAAAGGATTTTCATAAAATATGTCAGTGACAGCAGCCAGCCAAAGGTGGCTGGGCAAGCAGGGGCAGGGAGCTGCAGCAAAGCCTGTGTAGAGAAAATTCCCATGGGTCTCCTCCCTCCAGGGCTTCCTCCTTGTCTTTTCCACCCACACAGGCAG
>JACDOX010000222.1:237288-249168 GCA_014549065.1 Cardinalis cardinalis | reverse complement strand
AGGAAGAGCCCAAATGAAGCAGCACAGAATGCTACCACACCTAAGTGTTACCACAGGATGGGGCAAGAGGCTGATCCACACCTCAAGGTGTTTTTACTGACACATGCAAAGGTTTTTTATCTGATGGAAGCTGCCTCTCCCTCATGAACTCAGGACCCTTGCACTGTTGGAAAGGAATTATTATTATTATTTTTTCACCAGGTATTGCCCACCATCACTTGAAGCCCAGGACAGGCAACATGGGGTAAAACCCCAAATTTACCCACCTCTATAGGAACCAGAGCAGRCCTGCACAGTGTGGCACATCAATGGCAAAATACCTCTCTCTGACCTCTAAAAAATAAAATAAAAGCTCACAGGTCCAAGGAGAGTTTCCACAGAGATAAAGCTCTGGTGAGCTGCAGGACACCTCTGTAAGGGGATGCTGGTTCTGGCCAGCCCCACCCCAGAGAACAGCCCAGCTCCATGCCCAGACCAGCAGCACCTCAGGCAAAGTGGATTTTAAAAGGTGAAAAAAAAAGTCTCACCCAGCTGGAGGGGGGCAGCTGCACGGACACAAATCCAAGTGACAGTGGGCAATACCTGGTGAAAATAACCATAAAAATAAAAACAGCCATTCCTCTCCAGCAGTGCAAGGGTCATCAGCTGCTTTGCCAAGTGTCCCAAAGCAGGTGAAGGAGGGGGTTGCCAGCAGCCTCAGGTTGCCCAGAGGCTCTGCCCCAAAMCCCCTGGCATTCCCACCAGAGGGGATGTCTGGATACACCACCATGGGAAAGGCACCAGAGCTGCTCTCTCCCATGACACCCGAAGGCAGAACTAAGATTTCCAGCCACCATGTTATGCCTTCCTAATTTTTGTGCTGCTGTGAGGTTTCTGCTCTGTAAAAACAATACTGCTGATGTTTAATATTTGCTATAAAGGTAGCAGGAGAGATCCCACAAAAAGCAATGACTCTTGTCTCATGATCTCATGTAAAGAGGGACTGACGCCTGAATTCCAAAATTAAAGTTTATCTCTCCTACTCACTGCAGACCTCCCACCACCTGCCCCCGGAGGAGCAATGACATGTTTCCTCCCTGAGCTGTTCTCTGCTCCCTCTCACCCAGCCCCTGGCTCTGTTCTGAGCTCTGCAGCTCACACACCTTGCACATCATAACAGAATTTAACACTGGCAGAAGCTCAAAACCTTGCCCACAGCACCCAAGCCACTGAGACCGAGGGTGAGAGGTTCAGTGCAGATGGACAAGGGCAGCAGCCATCACCTGGCCCTGGAATTCAGTGGGCACAGCYCACTGCTGAGCTGCTGCCCTGAACACATTGCCAGGGCACAAGAAACACATCCTGAAGACTGTCCCACCAGAGGCAGAGGTATTTAGTTCCTGATAAAAAGGAGTGTGTGTGACCATGTTCACAGGGGTTTTCAGATGAGGGAAGAGACGAGGATGTTGACTCCACATTTCAGAAGGCTTGATTTATTATTTTATGATATATATATTACATTAAAACTATACTAAAAGAATAGAAGAAAAAGGTTCTCTGAAGGCTAGCTAAGAATAGAAAGGAATGAATAACAAAGGTCTGTGGCTCAGACAGAGAGCCGAGCTAGCTGGGCTGTGATTGGCCATTAATTAGAAACATCTAAAATGGGCCAATCACAGATGCACCTGTTGCATTCCACAGCAGCWGATAACCATTGTTTACATTTGTTCCTGAGACCTCTCAGCTTCTCAGGAGGAAAAAATCCTAAGGAAAGGATTTTCCTAAGGAAAGGAAAGCACACAACAGGTGTGTGCTTATCCCACTTCCCCTCTGTACTCCTGATGACAAGATCAATTTAGGCAGTTGTTCCTATCCACCAGCCTCAAAACATGGCAAAGCCGGCCAGCACCCAAACCTCTCTCAGTTCAGCACTGCAAAACCTGACTGAAATTCCTGGAGTGGAATCTGGAAACACTTCTACTCTCTAAGTGAGGAATTAGTCTGAAAAAAGCCGGGATTTGTAAAACACAGAAGGAAAACACCAACAGAGAGGACTGCACTTCTTCTGGAAGCTCAAGGGTCTCCTGGGACTCGCCTCCACCCGCCCTGGAAGCGCAGCTTTGATCTCTCTTTTGGCCTGAAGCAGGACAGTCCTTTTTCTCCAGGAACTCAACAAGTTTCACTCTTTTTCTCATAAAAACATTGCCTTTCTCTACGCTTTAAGATACTTGTTACTCTTTCACCTTTCCTGCAGGAGCCACGAGCGTACAGAACAGCACTCAGCAGCGTCTGGTTYGGAGTGGGAATAAGGAGCATGACTGAACCCTGTGCTGCAGCAGCTCCAGGCCAGGGGTTTCTCTTACATCCAGTGGCTGTGTAATACAAGTCAAGAAATGGTCAAGAACAAAGCACTGCAGATCTCCAGACTTTGAACAGTACTCGGTGGTTTATTTTGCTGAGTGCTAAACATAGTATACGTAGTAAAAAGAYCATTCCTAATTTAAAGGCTAAGTTGAAAAATAGTGCCAGATTGCTAGTAAAGAAAACAGCAAAGCCTTAATAAACTTTCAGGGCTGGGGGGGAATTGTTTTGTAAATAAAGGCTTTAAGTCTCTGYTAAGTCCAAAGAGATGTTGCAGGAAGAATTAAAAAGAAATAGGCATAGCTGACAGGTTGTAAAAGGAATAAAATCTTACTTCCAGAACACAAACTGAGCATGGAACAGAAGTCAGACTGGTTAAAGTAACCACATCTTTAACAGCTAGGCTAAAAACTGCTCTCAGTCTATCTAGAAACAGGATGACCAGTTAATACYCTTTTGCCTTATTTATCATCAGAGCTTTCCTCTGCCACTGAATTCAAGATCCTGGCAAGCCAAAGTCAGGACAAGCCCTGCTTCCCTGCTGTCTGAAACAGAGAACAGGACTGAGCCCCAGCAAGGGAGCCACAGCTCAGGGTTTCTAAAAGTACCATTTACAATATTTATTATTTACACTAATTGTATTATCTACAGTTTACAATATAATCCTGTTCTGATCCTGTTCATTTCTCATGCCTGTAAGATATCATTTGCAGATGTCCTACATTCCACATTTGTAAGATGTTATTGTAAGGCATGTTATTAGGTGAAAAGTTCATATTTTCGGTATATTTCTCTGAGGCAGATTTTCCACCCATCCCCACAACCATTTCCTTGACTTCCCTGGCCTCCTAKCTGGAGGTGAGATGTGGGTCAGACATGAGGGTCTTGGGTGCCCCATTCCCCAAAAGCACCCATCACGAATCTCCACTCACCCTCCTTTGCCCTTCCATGCTAGAGCAAATAATCTGCCCACAAAGACATCCTCTCCCATGTTTGTGTGTAAAAGTTAATAAAAGACAAATAATTAAGACACCAGAATGTTATGGATCTTAAGAATCAGACTGTTTGCAGAATTGCAATTATGAGTTATACATCTGCATTTCCTCTGATGCACATTGTCAGCACTTACACTGCTCTGGTTTTTTACTTCCTCATCCCCCTTCAACAGAGAATGGAACTGAAAAATTTAAATAATGGAACTGATCAATCAAAAATCCAGCTGAAATACTCTRACAATCAAAGCCCATGCCCAGCAGGACAAGTCAGATGACTACACTTAATTATAGGTTTCTATGCTTTTCTGAATTAGGAACAGATTTGCTTGCCCAAAGGCAACCCACATCTCTCAATTGCCACTTTGGTTCTACCACACTGTCACACAATTTGCAACAGAGCTGAATTTGTTTCTTAGCCTATAAATCTGTTTCACTCAGAAATCTGAGGTTTGGCTGTTCATACCAATATTATTAAAAAATCAAAATACTCCACCAGCTATACTGGGATGGTCTCAGACTGAAATCACAAACTCTTCAAAGAAAATTATTTCTACATTTTCTCTGGGATGAATTAAGTCATGACATCACTCCCCAGAAACTCTGTAACAAACAGTATGCCATTTACTGTAAGAGAGCTATCACTGATGAAAAGTCAAATTAAAAATAATATTTTCCCCTTTTTTGTGCATATCTTCATATCAACCCCCTTTTTCATCTCAAGAATGCTCAAAACTTAGAGAGCTTTCTCTTTCAAATAGTTTAATTCACAGAAAAGTAACTGCTTAGGAGAACATTCCATATTTTCCTTGACTCACCCTGGACACAAAACTGGATTGGGGAAAAATTACCATTTCTCTACCTCCAAGATGTAAACTTGCTGGAACACACAGAAGAACACTCTCAGTTTGAACAGCTCCAGTACAGCCATTTTAGAAAATGCATCTCACAAGGCAGAAAATGTTCCACAGGGAGCTTTTATGTAAGCTCAGAGCCCCCATACACACTGTCATAGGTGGCAGACAAAACTGCCACTGTGAAAATGTGGTAAGGACTAACCAGAGCAGAGCTGTGCTGAAAGCACCCCACCTTCCACCTGGAATAGCTGCTCCAAGAGGATACAGTCCTTTTGAAACTCAGTGCTAACCTCCAGGCTCTTCTCTCCTCTGGGACTGTGTTTGACGCTGGCACAATGTCAGTGCCCCCATGAAAATACCTTCTCCCTGGTGTCTGCTGTGAGATGTGATCAGGAATAGAGCCAAGCAGGCTCTAGCTTRGGAATAAAGAAGGGAAAACTTTACTAATCTACAACTATATGTAAAAAGGAACACRCAGAAAGAATGAAAACCTTCGAAAAACATTTCCTCCTCCCCCCACCAAATTTCCAATACGTCCATCCCTCAGATCACCAACTCTCAGTCCATCACCACCCTTTAGATAATCAATTCTCGGTTCATCAAGGAGAGAGGAGTCCCTCTTGTTCCACAGGCTTCCCCTGGAAGCACAGTTGAGGCCTCTTGTGTTTCCTGTCACTTGTGGCCCTGCCCGGAGATCCTTTGCCATGGTGACATCTTCCTGCCATGCCCAGTGCTCTCACCACTCTCCATGGACCAGAGCTGCTTCTAGGGTTTTCCTTTTAAGGATGCTTTGCCCAGTTCCAAAAAGAGCACAGTCTCTCACTTTTGGGACACCTGTGCCCCCAAATTCACCCCCTGGGACTGAGGGGTCTCAAGAACAGAGATCTTCTCCTCCACTGAAGATCGAGGGCACCACCGCCCTCCTCACCTGTCATCTGTTCATGCACTCCTTCACATCACATCACTGCACCCTCTTGGCTCCAAGCCATTGCCTCCCCCTAAATGCAGTCTCTGTGTCACAGGAAAAATGGTTCTGTCCATGGCCATACAAGAAAAGTCCAGCCAGAGGCCACTCCATCATCCCTCCCACCAAGATTCTTCTCCACTTCTCTCGCGCCCATTTCCTCTTATCTCATCTCTGTCTCTCTTCTCATTAAACTCCAGGAGGATCAGCATTTGTAAGGTTTCCATCATCCAAGAAAAGGGTTAAATATCTCAGGCTCYGCCTGCCCAGAACTGCCACGCTGCCCTGCCGGGCACCTCCTCACCGCATCCCCCCTTCTCCTTCTGGGCTGGCCATGCTATCAAATTTCAAGGTGGCACAGGCACAGACACCAGCCCTCTCTCTCTCTCTCTCTCCTCGGCAGGGGCTGGCTGCCCGATGCCTCTCGGTGCTCCTCCACCCTTCCATCCTCAGGGCCCAGGCCTCCCTCACGCGGCTGCCCGGCCTCCCCTCCCGCACCCAGCCCGCAGCCGGGCAGGGCAGCTCTGACCTCCGCCAAGGGAGCTTCCCCTGGGAGCTCCCTGCTTTTAACCCCTGGGTTCTCAGAGGCGAATCCATGTCCTCAGTGGCCACACCAGGTGCCAGTACTCAAATCTGAGCACCTACTGGTTTGACCACAGCATCCCAAAAAAAACTCGCTTCCTCTCAAACCATGACAGAGCGTCACGTTGGACCAGGGTTTTTTTGTGGATCTCTGTGGAAGAAAGTATTACTTCTATCTTAGACATAGCAATCTCCCATACACTCTAACTTCTATCCTGGTTTCACTGTATGGCAAGATAGAAATCAAAATTGAGTATAATCTCCTGGTTGCAGCCAAAGGACATGGCCCACGGCCAAACTGTAGCTGTAAAGTCACCTCTGCTAGTAAAAGGGAATCCCTACAGCTGCCAACACACTGCTGACATTTAACAAGTAACAGATAGGAACAAGAAGGGAAGAAGACAACAGGGCAGCTCCAAATTCCATCCCAGCTGACAGCAAAGGCCTTCAGTCTTCTCATGACCCATGGGCTGATGAGCTTTTCTGAAGAGAGCAATTTTCCTCAGCCACCTTCCAGGAAGTTTTACACTAGAGGCTTTRCTGAAGATGAGGGCTATTCCTCTGTGCATTAGCAAAAAGCATTTCTGTTCTGGGAATTAAAATAAGTTTTATGTACCTAACTACAGTCTTCCAATTATTTATTCATTTCATACTGTGAATGTTTGTTTATTGCTTCCCATGAGCATCTATCTTTCTGCTTATCCATTCATATGGATTTTCTAAGTTCCACCTTTCTTACATTAGTCCTAAGTTCCCAAACTACAGACGGAGAAAAGAACAGAATGTCCAAAACATCTTCACCATTAATCTTTCAAAGCTACTTTCAGTATCAGTGGTCTCAATCCAAGTCCTGACAAACACATCTCAGACTTCTTCCCTACAGCTCTGATCACCAGTCTGTGAAAACTCACCACAACTCACATTGCAACTCATCAGTGTGGTTGCAATTAACTGCATGAAATAGCAATTGGAATGATTAACATATTTAGGCCACTGTAGTCCTTAGAGGATTGACTATAGTGTATTATTTGTCCATAATACACAAACCTGGACTCAGGGTATCAAGAGAAAAAAAACCTGACATCTTTAAATGAAAAGAATCAATGCTGCTCTTCTGGACACTAACTTGGGRATCAGTGAAAATTAAGCTACTTGTTGTATCATAAAAGACAGAAAACAAATCCTGAGGTGGTCTCCAGAAGCAGCTCTGCTCTGACTCCTGAACTGGCCTTRGCCAGATAAAGAATGAACCAAGACTGCAGACCCACTTCCCTTGTTATTTACAGTAGAGTCAGCTAGCACTGCAGATCCAGAACTGGAGCTGAATGAGATCATAATCATTTGCCTCTAAAAACAGCTACAGATAAGAAAAAGGGGTCATCAACATTGACAAAAACACAGTAAAGAAAAAACATAGGAAGCCTCCACAATAAAAATGTTTCCAACAGTGCTTTAATTCACATGTTAATCTCAAACCATAAAAATGTCTTTCCTGCCTAATTAGCATATTGTAGCAACTCAGTGCTTCCACCCCATAGGACACTGTCCCTTAACCTAGACCTTACTGAAATGCATTGGAAAACTACATCCAGAATCTCACTCAGTAAAAATAAAAAAAAAAAAATCCAACATAATTTTCAAACACTTCACAAACTTTAAGTTAGAATACTTAATGAAGGGGGAAAAAAACACAGAGTGGCTTATCTTGCCCTTGATACTTAAATACAAAAGCATTCTAYTTGGCCCCTTTAGCAGTTTTCACAAAGTTGATGAAAAACTTGCTACATTACCAATCAGTGCTAACACATGAAATGCCTTCTCATAGTTCCACAGCTTCAGCTGTGTCTCTCTGCATGTATAGGATCACAGAGAAAAAAACCCAAAAAAACCCACAAGTCCACCCATTGGAGCCACTCTGACATATTTAGTGAGAAATAAATATCGAGGAGTATTGAAAACATACCCAAAATTCCCTTGCAACTACCTGACAGCACACACACAAAAAATAGCATCTGTATTTCAAGAACTAATTCCAAGAAAYAGACATAAAAGAAAGCAATAATTASGTAAGACCACCATTACAGGGAACCCCTTAAACATCAAAGCTCTCCTGAGCTCATGCAGACAGAAGCAAGATAAGAAAGCTGAGGATGTTTCTCTCACCTTGGAATAAGAAGGCTTTGCTGGCATTGTGTAGTCCTGACACTTGTGTTACCCCCAGGGTTGTGTTCACCAGATCCAGCTCTGCGATGATATCAATTTGTAAGTCAGGATCCATTCCAAATCCTACAGCTGTTGGAGGCAGAGAGAGTTAGATCAATTTTTATTTCAAATCAGGTAATGGAGAGAATAGAGAAGAATATCTAGCACAGACATTTCTAGTGCCTTCCCACTCACACTGTACACAGTAATTACTTATAAGACAGTAACTGAGATGCAAGAAAGAAAAGATATTCTATTCCAAGTCTTTCAATTAAGCTATTTCCTTCCCAGAGATTTTACTGTGCACATGTTAAAACATTCTAGAGCTGATACATTTATCCAGTATCTTCAAAAGGTTCAAGAGTAATAAATRAAGAAAAGCATAACCACCAAGGCAAAACCATGAGAGAGATCTGCAGCATTCATCTGTTGGCCACATGATTTCCAGGGAGATGTAAGGACTGAAAACTCCTCTCACATTTCCCACCTGGCTGTGACCAACTGAGCAGGCCCACAGCTCATCACCTAATCCATTTTCCCAAGCGGACCAAAGGAGCATGGAGCAGATGTGGTAGCAGGGCAAAGAGCACCCTCCTGTAGGCTAAGAGCCTTGGGTGACCCACCAAGGTGTCTGACACTGCCTCTGAAGCACCTCTGCTGCTGCCAAAGCCCACACTCGCTCACTCCAGCCAGCTGCAGCACCTCTGGGCTGCAGGAGCACCTACTGGAAAAGCAGAAATCTAAACCTGAAATTCATAAAAGGCTTATGCTCAGGAAAAGCCTGGCTACCCCTCAATCTACTAGGGACCTGATGGGATTGACATAAAAGACACAGACTCCAAAAGTTTGAAAATGCTGCGTTGAAGAGCGCAGGGCAACTTGATGGTTAGCACACCAAATTCCTCAAAGACAGCTCATTTTTCCTAGGGATGGGAAGAGAGCAGCCTGCCCTCGGTGTTTCTCTCAACACAGCAGGAAGAGTGACGTGGGATCTGTGCCTGAGACACAGGTCAAATATCTCGTGTGGAAGCCAAACACTTTCCTAATTACATTTTTCACTAACATCATTAGTAACAGGCTCCAAGAATGAAATCCTGACACAGCTGAAGTCAATGCTAAAAGTCCCATTGACTTCCATGGAGCAAGGACATTACCTGGAAAGCACGTCCAGATTGATTTCCACTAAGTAGACTTCACATTCAGGTCTAAATTGATTGATTTGTTATTCCAGGACTACACTTCTGGATCATTTAAGCAGCAAGTACTCTAGTTTGATTCTTTGAAAGGCTCTGAGAAATTACTGAGGTGTACAGAATGAACAAGAAGTTACATACACTRCTCATAAATCTTCTGTACTCCAGAACTTTCTCTTTTCCTCAAGGATGAAAAGCTGATGGAATAACATGTTGTGCTAACATAGAGGATTCTACTCCACAAGGGACAGAGCATTAAAAAATACTGAAAATACAGCTTTAGGAGGTCTCTACCAACCTTACTCTACAAGAAAAATTAAGATCTAGAGGCATCTGATGGAACTGAAGCTCCAAGAGTGCTGACATATCCACACACACAGTGCTTACATAAGGATATGGGGATAAACACATTTTTGTAGAAAATTGGAATTGGGAGAATATTAGAGAACCCAGATAAACTTCTCCAAAGGTAAAAACTTCCCAGATAATCAGCAACATCATCGGGCTTTTTGTGCTATCTTTCACTTCCACCGTAGGCACTCGGGCACTGAATGACCACAAGTGACAACATCCACACTGGTGGACTAAAACCACCTCCCCCTCCTGGAATAAAGACCAGAACCAAAACAAGAAAGGACTTGTTATTTTTCTAAGGTTTTCATCCAGCAGAAAAGCAGCACAATGTAAAGTGTGTGAATTTACCTACCAGCAAAGACAAGTGTTTGCAGTCCCTGTGAGAAACAGAGTATGCTGTCCCTCATTAGGAAGGGCTYACATCTGTTCAGATCAGCAATAATCTGCTGATATGAAGGGAGGTCAAGTAGGTACTAAAACTTGCTCAACAGAAAGGACAAACTGTGTTCAGCAAGACAAATCTCAAACCCATTAAAGTAAGTGAAAGCTCTGTCATAGCCATCAACAGGGTGGGGACAGAAGCCACAGCAAGCAAGTATAGGCACTCCCATAAATCACGGCAGCTCCACTGCTCTATTAAAGCTGTTTATTCCACCCTGAATACCCAAGGCTCAACAAGTATACATCACTGTAGCTCCACAGGCTTCGATTTATGCCAGCAAAGGATCCTGTGTGACAGCTTCAGTGTGTTCTCCTCCAGCTTTTAAAATACTTTTGAAAACAGAGACCGTTTCTTATGTCACAGTAACTATTTAGCAAGAGCCTACACTGCTTTAAATACCTAGTCATTTTCCTGAGCTGGGTCTTCAAACGGCAGCAGGCACTCAAATGCCGAGTTAATAATTAATAAACAACAAATCAGCAGCTTCAGTATGATAACCAAGTCTCCTTTTCCCCTGTGGTCTCCCCAGTTTATCAGAAAGATACYACATGCATATCAACCACACTTGCATCTAGTATTTCATGCTGTCTCTCTCCAGTGGAACAAGTAGCTGGAAATGCCATCTCTTTCTGAAGTAAAAATTAAGCATCAAGCAGTCTGCTCTCGCTGGAGAGCTGTGCAATGCCTGGGCCCGATTCTGGATGATGTTGGTTTCAATTCCTATTTAAAGTAATTGGGCCATTCCCCTTAAATCAGTGGCTTACACAAGCAACAGTGCAAATGCTTCAGGCAGGTGGGCGGGAGAAGAAATCATCTCAGGACTTGGTGGATTCAGCCCAATGTGAACTGAAGGCACTACAGTAGATTAGAGGATTAAGCCATATAATTATGAATGATGTCACTAGGAAATCCCTAAAAGAAATTAATTCTGCCTTACAGCTCTGACAGCTTTTATTCTCTGCTTCTGCCTTTATCACTTACACCCAAGCACCAGCAATCATGCCATGCTCCATCTAGCTAATGTGCAGCACATCTATAACGCCCTCGACATGTGTAACGGGCTGTTTGGGGATGGAAAAACTTTTATTTAAATCACACTCAACACCGCCAAGGCATTTGCACGTGCCCACATGAAACCAGTAAAGTAGTAAAGAAGAGGTTCTAGAACAGGCATTTTGCTCTCTCCTCTCACAACTTCGATGGCAATTGTTGCACACAGAACTTTCCAAGTAGTAGAGTTTTGGGTCCTGCTGACCATTTAAAATCTCTGTATGGACTATCAGGGGTAACACACTATGAAAGRGACAGGTAGTATTTTCTTCCAACTATTTTTATGCCGCATCTCTCTGCAGATTTTGATGAGGTTATAAGAATTTAATCACAAAACATTAATTCCTTCGCATTTTGATAATTCTGTCGGGTAGTTTCCCTGAGAACAGCTAAAAGAAGAAAGGAGAAACGTGCCCCTCAGCAGCTCCAGCCGAGGAGGAGTGCTACCCGGGGACCAAGAACAAAGCCTTCGCAAGGAACAAGAAGCGCTACTTGGGTCGCGCAAGGCTGGAGAGACAGCGGAGCCGGCACGGCCCCGGCTGGAATAACGCGCTGGTGGCTGGAATAACGCGCTGCCAGCCGCATCACGCCCATAGCGCCGCGCCCCGCACCGCACCCCGCACCGCCCGGGCACGGACACGGACCTGGCCCCGGTCGCCCCCCGCGCTCCGCCCGCCCGGACCCGCTCCCGGTCCCCGCGGGGCTCAGCCCGCTCGCCGCTCTCGCAAAACTTTCCCACGCCCGCCCCACAGAGCCCGAGCCCGGCTGCGCCCCGCGGAGCCCGAGCCCGGCCCGCCCGGCGCGGCGGAGGATGCCCGGCCCGGCACGGCCGGGGCGGCTCCCGCTGCCGCCGCCTCCCGCAAAGTTTCCGCCCGCCGCCGGCGCGCCCCGGGCGGCGGCCCCG
>JACDOX010000222.1:199969-210059 GCA_014549065.1 Cardinalis cardinalis | reverse complement strand
AAAAGTATTCTTGTGAGTACTTAGATTTTTTTATATATATTGGGCTTGAATTTCTATTGATCATAAAGAAAAAATATTGTTGTAAGTGCTTAGATTTATATATATATATTGGCCTTTAATTTCTATTGATCATAAAGAAAAAGTATTTTTGTGAGTGCTTGGATGTGTCTGGGAGCAGAGGCTGCCGGGCTGTGGTGGCAGCATTGCAGCAGGTGGCACCTCCTCTCCATTCACCCCAGCTGGAGGGATGCCCCCTCAAGCTCTCTGAGGTGTTTCCTGCCA
Organism: Cardinalis cardinalis; assembly: GCA_014549065.1. Taxonomy (NCBI): domain Eukaryota; kingdom Metazoa; phylum Chordata; class Aves; order Passeriformes; family Cardinalidae; genus Cardinalis; species Cardinalis cardinalis. The sequence goes on along the minus strand of JACDOX010000222.1, from coordinate 209,777 downwards.
GGTGAGATACGAATGCCATGAGCCAAGCTGTCCTCATGCCAGGAGAAGGGGCTCCCCTCTGGCTCTGCCCTGGACATTCCTGCTTTAGATCACTGTGCCCCAGTTCCTGCAGCTGCACGTGCTGCTTGTGCTCAGGAGAGAGCTGCTGCTTGCTCATGCACTGAGAAAAATCCAGTTCCAGCAGCAGAAAAATCATCTCCTTGGGCAGCTTGTGCAGTGCTTGGGGCTCCTTCTGTAAAAAAAAAAAAAACAGACTCTGCACATGACTCAGTAAGCACTGCTTCCTTTAAAATGTGGAACCTCTGTTGTATTTACAAACACCTCTTTAATCTCTTGATTAAAGATTTCTTCTTGACTGTTGGAGATAAGGGCTCTGTTTAAACTCACTGCCTGCATCTAGAGGTTTAATTAAGTCTCAAAATAATGAGTTCTCATTAATCACACATTTAGGAATAGTTAAATTATAAAATATGAGCATGTCTCCAGGTCAGTCCCTCACACCTGGTAGCATCCAACCACAGGAAATAGTCACAGGGAGGCAAGATCCCATTTCTTCCATCTTCCAAGATTTGGTGGGTATGAACTCTTTATAAAAATGTATTAAAGCCAGAAACACTCCAAGTACTTTATATGTCTTAAAAAGTAAAATTACCTTGAACTTTCATTTTAAGGTATAACATTTTTCAACTACACTATGTTCTTAATCAGAGAGTAGAACAAAAAGAGGTTGTACTGTCTTTCCCTCCATGTTTTATTTGTTCATCAGATAAATGAGTTTTTCCTGAAAAGAAAACTCTAAATAGAAAAAGTACTGTTTTTCAGATTAATAATTTAGGAGAAAAAAAAAAAGGAAAAAATTTAAAACCCTTTGTATTTCCATTAACATTTTCATTCAAGGTTTTGAAAACTTGAAGGGARATTATGCTTCATCATCATTTTGGCTTTTTTCTCCATCACTGCAAAAAGAAATTCAACTTTAGGTTTTTAAAAGAATAATAATTGGGCAATGACTAGGGCTGTTCTTTTCAYGAGTTCTTGRGTGTGCTGTTAAGCAATRTGCATARTGCACCTCAGTCCACAATTACCCCTCATCCTCACTCTCCTCCTATTGCAAATCCGTCTTCTACTACTTCACTAAATTCTGTTTCTSCCTGTCATGGAGAGCAGCAAAGGCTCACCCTCGTGAAATAACTTTACATTATCTGAGCAGGCTCTTACAAATGCCCTCACAGCTGTCCCCACGTCCCCTGGGACAGATGGGGACAGAGAGCTCCAGCCTCGGACGAGGTGCTCACTCCAAGACCACCAAGCACTCAGCAGAAAAGGGGTTTTGACCTCCTGTGCTGAATGTTYCACATCTGCAGAGAGAGGTACCAGCTGAGCCAGGTGTTCCCTCCACCATGCCTGGCAGTCCCATCTCTCATCTCCTCTCTGCATCTCTTGGGAGCTTCCTCTGCCGCTCCACTCAAGCTCAGCTCCTTTAGCTCCAACTCCTCACAAACCGTTTTGGCGAGTGCAGTGAGGTTTAGATTTTGGGGCTGCTTTTGTTGTTTGTTCCAGAGTGCAGGTAAAGTCTAAAACAAAAATGTTCATGTAGAAATTACTCCTAAAAACTCCTACAAGCCCCTGCCAGGAGGGTGCAGCCCATGGAGCAGGGACAGGACAAGAGGACAACTGTGGTTCAAGCTGTGCCAGGGGAGGTTCAGGCTGGAAATYAGGAAGAATTTTTTCACTGAAAGGGTGGTTAAACATTGAAATGAGCTGCYCAGGGAGGTGGTGGAGTCCTTGTCCCTGGAGTTGCTCTAGCAATGACTGGCACTCAGAGCTATGGTTTTGTTGGCATAGTGGTGCTCAGCTCTACCAATTCAGGCCTCTCAGATCCCCACTAACGACCACCYCTCTTCACTAACCAAGATGTTCTAATCAGTTCTTCAGAAATGTTTTCTTCTCTGTGGAACATGTCCTTGTTCCCCACAGTTCAGAAGCACAATCCACCCCTCRTGCTGGATTTCTCCCACCCTCCTCTCATCCAAAATTCCAACCGCCAGAGATAACTTTTACCTTGGAGAGGATTTGACAAACAGCAGCAGAGACCAACGAGAAGGCCAATAACCATCCCACCCTACCCTCCATCAGTCATTTACACAAAGGCTTAAAATGAGTCTCAGCTTCCTTCCTTCTCTTACCAAACAAGTGATTAAGAGGCTTTAATCAAAATCTTGACTTCCCAGACTACCTTCTCCTGTGCAGAAGTGCCTACACATGGTTTAGTAATCCACACCACTTTGAACCCATCGTTCCCACCTCGAATATCCATGACATTGGAGTGATTATATGTCAAATATCTGTGATCATTAATAACAGAGCTGGAAGTGCCACRAGGTGCCTGTCCAAGCAATGAAATGCCAGTGAGCCCTACCTTGGTCTGCCACAGCTTCAATATTCACTTTGAGTTCGTTTGCCATGAAGCCAATGACTGAGAAGATGACAAAGCCTGCAAATATACTTGTGGCACTGTTGGTACACGTGACTATCAGTGTGTCCCTGCAAAAAAGCACAAGAAGCCTGTTGGGATACACACAAGGAAGGTTTTGTACATGTATTTCAGGAGTTTCTCATCAGCACACACATCTTGTGAAGGCACATTTTACACTCCTCAGGTGCATTTGGTGCTGATCAGAGAGCACAGAAGTCTCCACAGCAGCACCAGGAGTCAGCTCTGCAAGCTTCCATCACCCATGTGCTCTGCAGGAGCCACAGGCCAAGCACGTCTGCTCTTGGCCTCTCTGAAGAACAGAGACAGCCATGGGGACTTGATTTGTGACTCATTTTTTAACTCTTTGCCTCACCAGGACAACTGCTCTCCACATTGGGTATGGACTAACCACTGCTGCCCAGGTGAGATGATTTTTGTCTTGTCCTCCTTGTACTTATACACAGAATTCCAGGGTTAAGCTTTCTGTACATTGCAGAGCTTGCCCAATCACCCTCCTGTCTGTAGAGGGAGGATTCCTTGGTACCTTTTTCTATGGTTGTTATTAYCAAAGGAATCTCAAGAAATCTACAGCTGAACATCTTCCTATGCTGGATATGTCAAGACTTGGCAGAAAACCAGCCCTCATGAGCCCCGTCCATGGTTACTGCATTCTTAGGAATGTAATAGGATTTTTCAATAGGATTTCTATAGGATTTTTTTCAATAGGGTTTTGCTTTTAACAATATGCAGGTCCAGAGAGCTTCCCAGTAAACTTCTATGTCTTCAGAAAAACAAATCCCTCACTTTAAATGTTTAGGGGGTTTATGTTGGCTAGAATTGTTTATTCCTACTGCTATTTTTTTTTTTTTTTTGTCAGGAAGAGAATGAAACACAACTTGAAAAGCTGTCAAAGAACCTCACTGAGCTGGCAAACTCCTAGAATGTCCAACAGARCATGTCTTAACAGGAATGATTTTGTTAATTCTTTGGGTCTACAAAAAAAAACTGACAGTGTGCTGTTTGGAATCATCATGTGTTAACCTTCTTCCAAAACCTAGATAGGTCTGAAATATTTCAAGTATTCATTATGAAGTCAATTTATGTAAATTTACTGCAATTACAGATTTTGGACTATGTTTAAAATCAATGTGTAACTGAAAATTACAATTGATGTATTAAAATATAATGAATATAGACATTGAAAGAGAAAATAGTCATACTTCATTTCAATATTCAATGTTCTATTGTGAAATTTAAAATTTTGGGAGTAACTAAACTTTTCTAACTATTTCTAYTTCAGTCTCTCATATCCCTCCCTAACAGAGGTAAAGCATCTATTTGGTATTAGAACTGTGATATTTTTATACTTCATTACCATGTATTCCCTTCAAAATTTTCATTAAGATCTTCCAAACTCCACAAAAGATTGTTAAGTTAGTGCAGAAAGGTAGCATGATGCTTCCTCCATTTTCCCCCCTGATGTCCTGATTGCAATTATTCATTAAAAAAAAAAAAAAAAAGAAGGCTCAGGAATAGCATTTTCAAAAATAGAACCCAAAGGATTGCTGGGTGGGAGTTACTGTGTGTGCAACACTGTTAGCTTGCATCCATATTTTGGGATAATTTCATGACATTACTTTTGAGCACTAGAAAAATATATTTTTTAATTTCTTTTTAATATCCTCATCCACATTTCTTTTTTAGGTTAAGTATTCTGTATTCTGTACTTAGAAGCCATAGGAGATGGCAGTGGAAATCCCAAGGAGGGTTTGCCTTGAAGTCTTGACTGGGGAGAGTTTCTGAGCATCTCTTGGGGGAGTCCCTGTGCCTGCTGCTGGCTGTCCTGAATCAGCACCTCTGGCACTGCAAGAATTGGCAAAGCTTTGCTTCAGGCTGACTTCAAAAACTGTAAAATGGCAGGGAAGCACTCCACTAATGCCACTTGCTTTTGTGCTTTCCATCTGCAGACATTTTAGCTGGCAGGCTTTTGYATGAAAAATTACACACTGTGACTTYTTCCCATGAAAAAAAATAGCTCTCAAAGAAGTGACTTCAGATTTCATAGCGTGAAATAACTTTTTTGCATGTAATTGGGAAAATTGGRAAAAGAAAGAACATTTAGGAGATGTGGGAATCACATAAATGGAAGCTGCCAGGTAAAGTCCTGCATGTTTCACTCTGCCCATGGGCTGTCCTCCGGCAGAGCTGCCAGGTGATTCTGTCTCAGTGCTCCTGACACATCCCAGGCTGCCCTTCAGCCTCAGCCTCCTGGTTCTGAAAGGGGGGAGCCAGCAGSAACTCTAATAAGCCTAAATGATCACCTTGAGATTAGTAAATTGGGATCTGGGGGGAGGAAAAAGTACACAGAAATGGTTAAATGTAAATAAAACACACACACACACACAAAAATAGGAAAGGAAAGAGAAGAGAGGAAAAGAGAAAAAATACAAGAGAGGAAAAAAGGACAAAAGGGACAAAAGGACAGCAGGAAAAAAAAAAGACAAGTGAGGAAAAGACAAGAGATAGAGGTCTTGCAAACCAGATTTCTGGAAGATGAAGGATAACTGGTTTTGGACAAAGCTGTTTAATAACACAGATACATTTCACTCTTACACACCTGTAGCAGTTATTGTGGAATTTGTTGTATGAAGAGAGGGTAATTAGACCTCCCCATGCTGCAGATAAGGAGAAGAAAATCTGAGTGGCAGCATCCTTCCAAACCTGAGTGGGAAAGAAAATAGCATCAGCTTCAGGAAAGAGTGTTAGGCCAGTGGATGTCACTATAATATTTAAAAGCAAAATCCTGCCACTAAATGCACCAGGCTCATTTGATAAGGAGCACTGTTCTTGTTGAGTCCATGTGAAAGGACCCTATAAACCTTGCTGTACATGGGAGACACAAACATAAAACCATATTGTTTGATACATATCAGTTCAAATACATTCAGAAACWAAAAATACAAGTCAAGAGGGAAAACCTGCATCAGATACTGATGTTTTCTTTACCAGTGACCCTAAATAATTCTTTACCCACGTAAGAGGAAGAACAAGTGGCAACACCACTTCTGCACATGGAAAATACTTACAGCAGATCCCAAGAGATCTGGGATTTATAATAATAATAATAATAATAATAATAATAATAATAATAATAATAATAATAATAATAATAATAATAATAATAATAATAATAATAATAATAATANTAATAATAATAATAATAATAATAATAATAATAATAATAATAATAATAATAATAATAATAATAATAATAATAATAATAATAATAGCACATATTGCATAATATATAATTATATATTATATTGTAATATATTGTAATATAATTCTATTATTATATAATTGTATAATTATATTATTATATAATATATATTTTTATATATAAAATATATGTCATAATATATAATATATTATTTATCACCCCAGCAGCTCTGAGTGCAACASCAAACCCACCATAGCATCAATCAGCTTCTCCCACTTGGGTGTGATGAAGTACCAGATGCCATCCCCAGCTCCAGGCAGAGTCACTCCTCTTATGAGCAAGATGATGAGAACCACGTAGGGGAACGTGGCTGTGAAGTACACAACCTGCACAGGGCAGAGAAGAGGTTACTGAAGGAGTGAGAAGAGAGGAGGGGAAATGGAAATGCCACTGCTGCCAAAAGAAGGCAATTACTCAATCTCAGAGACAGCAGTCAGGGGATAAACTAAGAAAACAGCAGGGTTATTTCCCTGGAAATCTGAAATTTTACAGCTCTTCTTGCTGCTGGGAACAGGAATAACATCAATAASAGTGGTGAGAGCTGGAATTCTAGACAGAGAAGGGAAGATTCCTCTCTCCATCTGGAGAGGAACAATAGGAATTTAAAGCTAAAGGAAAATCCCGCTTTTGATCATTTCCCAGAGGGAAGTAYTACAGTTCAGGGGAAATTAAATGAGAAATGCCATTCTGTAACACATTTCTGGAGTTTTCTTCTATATTTTTTCTGTATTTAACTAAAAAAAAATCCTAAAGAATTTTTATTACTRTTTGTATCTCTTAATRATTACATATCACCRTGATGATAGCTATGGTCMAAATTAAAAAAAAAAGGAAAGTCTGAAGTTAGCTAGACAGACCTAATCATCATGATGTCTAAATACACAACAGTGGCTGTGTGTTTGATGTTTTAATAATTATCTACAACACAGCTTAAATAAAATTATTGGACTATGGCCACTTAAGTTTTACACTTAACACAAAATAATTTCAAATATTTTTCACATCAACATCTGGTTCTAAACAAAACAGAATCATAACACATGATAGAATTATATCATAGAACAGTTTGGGCTGGAAGGGACATGAAAGATCATCTCATTCCAACCCCTGCCATGGGCAGGACACCTTCCCYTAGGCCAGGATGATCCAAACCCAGCCTGGCCTTGAACATTTCCAGGGATGGGGCAGCCACAGCTCCTCTGGGCAACCCCTGCCAGGACTTCACCACTGTTACAGAGATTTCCTTCCTAACCTCTAATCTAACCCTTCCTGTGTCAGTTTGAAGCCATTCATCCTTGCCCTGTCCCTCCATGTCCTTGTCCCRAGCCCCTCTCTCCACTCTCCCGTGGCCCCTTCAGGTGCTGGAAGGTGCTGAAGGATCTTTCTGTTCYCCAGCTGAGCAGCCCCAGCTCCCTGAGCTGTCTCCACAGCAGAGGGGCTGCAGCCCTCTGAGCGCCTGTGTGGCCTCCTCTGGACTCATTCCAGGAGATCCTTCTGGYGTTGTGGGCCCCAGAGCYGGACACAGGGCTCCAGGCGGCTCCTCACCAGCCAGAGGGGGAGAATCGCCTCCCTCAGCCTGTGCTCTGAGCTGGAGTGCCTGCTGAAACTGCTTTTCAAACTTTTATTCTTGTTCCAAGAGGTGTTTCAACAAGCTGCCCTGATGAATTTCTGTACAGCCAAGGTACTGAACTAATCTCTACACAACTACAGGATTTCTATCTCTAGCACCAAGGAGTCAGTATTTTTCTCTCTGACATCAGTGTCAGTATTTTTCCTGGCCACAAAGAGTCACTTAGAGAAATATCCATTGCCACATCCAAACCCACATTATTATCCAGTCTCTTGCCTTTCATTAAATAKTTTTTCCTATCCCACTAGGGCAAGGGGGAAAAAAATCTCAATTTTCCCCTGGCACTCTGAGTCCCTGGATTTTCTGTTAATTGCCAGGTGACCTCCCAGGAGATGAAGTCAGCTTCTAGGAGCAAAGGGATGGCTTCAAACTCTGGGACCAGCTCTAGAAAATTATTCACATCTCCATTTCCACTATCTTTATCCCAGGAAATACCCAGTTGTGTTGATCACACACACACCCACACTGAGCTTGTTTAAAAAGTTCAGTTCTGATTTTCAAATATGTTACTTAACATCTTAATTTACATCCTAATTTCCTGGATTCCAGTGAAATGAGAGATGACTGCAGAATTTTTATGAACACCATGCAGAATAGGGAAGGCTGGAAAGTACCATTTGTGCCATCCCACTGCTTGGTGCAGCTGAAGAGTTCATTTTAAATTTATTGAAGGTTAGAGGAAAAAATGTTGAACAAAAATAGTTTCTGTTTTGGCTAGAAAGGAAAACGGCATTTCAGTTAATCCTTAGTCATTTACTGAAAATATTTTCAGTAATTCATCCCTTAAATGAGACTGTGAGTCCCTAAAAACCAGCACCCTGCTTTCTTGTGAGTGTACAATCACAAACATTGCTCTTACTTTTCCTGATGACTTGATTCCTTTAGCAAGGGAGGCATAAACAATCACCCAAGCTAGGAAAAGAGATAATGCCAAGGGCCATCTAATCTCACCAGGGTATTCAATCCCTGCTGAAATCTTCAATACAAAGTACCTAAGAATAAGAAGAAAAAAAAAAAGGAAATTTAAAAAATTGGGAAAAAAAATAATGGAAGCAACCACATACAGCAATTCAGTGCAAATTCCCTTTTTGTTCTGCCTCAGTGTCCTCAGCAGTTTCTCTAGATGGTTCCAGTGGTTCTCACCATGTATTATTTTATTTATCTGCATTGCAGTAGTGGATAAAACTGCCGGGCATGGGCCAACACCCCAGCAGTGCTAAGCACCACAGGAACAGAAAACAAGTAATCCAGCATTTCAATTCAGCTCTCATCATTCCTAAGCACAAAAAAAAAAAAAGGCATCATTTGCTGCCCCTCACTACTGTATTTCTGGTTTTCCAAGCCATGTTGTTGCCTGTTCCAGGGGATTTTACAGAAAGAGCAACATAATGTTTCTAAACAAAGAAAGATCTTACTTGAAGTATTCTTCACTCCCACTGACAAATGTTTTGTTTCCTTCCCTGGTGAAGTTAACCATGGTTAGATTTGGATAGGCACTCATACAGAAAGTAGAGTTCTTGATTTGTATTTTTGGGTGGTCGCCAATAATGCAGGAATCTAGGAAGAAATGAGGTGAGGGAACAGAAAAACAAAGCGCACAGATTTGTTGTTGTTGTTGTTGTAAAATGGCAAGAACGCATTAGGTCACACCTAATTACTTGAACTTTTGTTCAGTTGCCTTTTCCAAAARGTCGTTAGCTAGATTAGCTTTTTTTCGTTTTCATGTCATTGTGTATTTGGGACCGTTTGCAGAAACAGTTTTTGGTTTTTTTTTCGTTAAAGAGAAGCTTCTCTAAAGACAAATAATTCGTCTTTAGCAGACACTCCAGGCTGCCAGCCGTGGTATTTTGTTGCCTACACAAAGTTTTCCTCCGGGGAAAAAAAAAATCGGCATTTTTAAAGCATTTAAATTGACAAAGCTAATTTATGCTCGGTAAGGGAAACTTTAAATAAAAGCAGAGGGAAGTGCCCATGGGACACAGATGACTCCGAATGGTTTGGGAAGGGACCGCTCCCTAGGGCCATCCGCAGTCTCCTCTGGCATCTCCCAGGGGCGCAGCTGAGCCGCAGAAACCTCTGGAAAACCACCACGGCCACGAATTTGAAAACCAGAACAAACGCACCAACAAAAGAAGAGCAGAAGCGCGTCCCGCCTTACCTAGCAGAAGTTTGTTTTTATCCTTGCAGTCGGGCGTGTTCCAGGGGTTGTTGCAGGAAGCCCAGGGCAGCACGGGCACGAAGGAGGCGAACAGGTAGAAGAGGGTGTAGCAGAGGATGATGTTGTAATAAATGGCTATCAGCACCGAGATGATCAGCATGGCGATGCCGCAGCCTGCGGGCACACGGGGGGACGGAGATTAACAGCCACTAACCGAGCATCGGCTCCTCTGGGACAGCCACAGCCACAGCGATGGAGGGAGGG
>JACDOX010000222.1:177209-198069 GCA_014549065.1 Cardinalis cardinalis | reverse complement strand
CAACCAAAAAAACCCAAACAAACAAACAAACCAAAAACCAAACCAACCCAGGCAAGTGTTTCTGATGGTCTGAAGAYGCCCCCGCAGCTCGGCTCAGCCCGGGCTGGCTGCCCGGCAATAGGAGGCCGCCGACCCCGCTTCCCTCGTGTTCCTCCCCGCCAAAAAGGCCGGGACAGGCTCRGACCCGTACGGTACTGCAGGTAGAGAGACAGGAAAAAGCCATCCTACCTCCCCCATTCTTAAAGGCCAGGTACGGGAACCTCCAGACATTGCCCAGCCCCACCGCATAACCCACCATGGAGAGGATGAAATCCAGCTTGCTGGACCAGTTCCCTCGGGCTTTATTTTCATCCCCCACATCGTCTTCCTATAAAGGGGCGAAAGATGGGGGGAGAGAAGAGAGAGAGAAGGGAAAGCAGCCCCGTTAGCGCACACAGGCCCGGCGGTGCTGCGGCTCCGCCGTGAGGGAGCCCCTGCGAGCAGCCTCGGGCCCCGCTCCCCGCCGCCCCCAGGCCTCTCCTTTAGGGAAAAATGCACGAAAAAGGGGTTTAAAGCACGGCGCTTTGGGTGCCTCTCCCGGCTCCCGATGCCCCGTGCCCAGGGGGGTCCCATCGCCTCCCTGGAGCCCTCGGTGGCCTCCGGCGGGTCCGGGCCGAGCGCCGGTTCCCAGCGCAGCCGGGAGCGGCGGGAATGGCTTTCCCCGCAGGCCTGCAGGGTGGATGCGGGCGGGCAGCAGGAGAGGGACTGTGGGGAGCGGAGCGCGGCCCCTGCTCGGCCCCGCAGCGCCGGCGGCATCCCCTCCCTCCCGGGACCTCTTACAGCATCATTGCGCTGCTTTATTTCGCCCGAATTTTGGTGATGGGGTGCGAGGCACGCAGCCCCCGGGGGTTTGGGCAGGCGGAGGAGCCTGAGGAGGGGAAGGGCAAGGCACCTTTCCCGTGGGGACAGGAGCAGAGCTCCTCATGTAAGGATGTGCGGGTCAGAGCCGCGCTGCGCCCGCCGGCGCGGCTCAGGAGCCGGCTGGGATGGCTCGGGATGCTCGTTCGTACCGCTCACACACCGGTAGCACTCACATTACCGCTGACCCATCGTTGGCACTCGCATCACCGCTCATACACCGCTAGCACCGAGCCCTGGGGCTGGGATCCGCTCCCCCCTTCCTCCTTCCCCSCTCCGTGCGGCGTGGGCCCATCCCCGACTCATCCGCGCCCCGTTTCAGAACTTCCATCCCGAATCGGTGCTGAGCGGCCGAGACTCTCCCACGGGCTGAAGCTGGGGAAGGAGAACCTGTAAGGACACGACTCACCCCCTCCACTCTGCCGGGGAGAACAGAGGTGTTGCCATCGGCGCCCAGCACCACCGTGCTCTGGCTCAAGGTCACCCAGGCGTTGTTCTGCTCCAGCGTGCTCTTCCCGAGGCTCAGGGCAGCGTCCCCGTCCGTGCTCTGCAGAGCGGCGATTTTGCAGTGAGGGATCGCAGCTTGCCCGGCGGTCCCTGCCCCGGGGCCCGGCGTGCAGGGGGAGCTTTCCGCGGATTCCCTCCGGAGGGTGGAGTTGGCTTGCGCGGGGCTGCTGCTGAGCTTGCAGACCCCGACTTTGGTCCTCTCCAACTCGTTTGGTTTCGCTTCTTCGGAGGGAAAGGCTTTGCTGTCGTTGGGCAGGGCCCGGGGAGGGCTGGCGGCGGCGGGCGCGGGCAGGGGCGCGTTCTGCGGCTCATTCTCGGCGCCGCTTCGCGCAACTCCCGCGCCTTCGTTGGGTCCGGGAGCCACCGCTTCGGGGTTGTTCACAAGCTGCCTGCTCATATCCCTTTGACTGGCGTAATCCTACAATGAGAACGTCACATATTTTACCAAAAGGAGAAGAAGGGGAAAAAAAAAAAAAGTGTTGGCGCTGCGGAGATTATACGAATTTTTGTCCTCGTGCAGGGAACGCATGCGCCAGGAAATCGGGATACAGGAGTGTTGCAGAATTTCGAGGAGCCACGGCTCTCCTGCTTGCCCTCCCATTCAACGTTAATACTCTGGGGGAAAAAAGAGTACGGTACACAAAGAACCCCCAACCCAACCCACCCCATCCCTCCCAAAACCTCCAAACAACAAACCTCGAACAAAAACCAACACGGGCATCTGCAAACCCGTAATTCAAGTTCAAATAAGTGTTTCTACAGCACTGCGCCGCCAGACCTCGTTAGATTGCGCATCACGACTGTAGGATGCTCCCTTCCCTATCACCAGTGTAGAAAGATTCTTTAATTTTACGCCCCATTTCCTTTCTGTCGTTCAACAATGCACATCGGCTTTTTTTTTTTAATATATATGAGCAAGAGACAAGCTGCCCTGTAGGCGACCGGGGATGTTAAAAAACAAGTGAAATAGTGCTGGTGAAGATTTCTGAGCTGGCTGCTACGCTTCAAAGCCCGTCAGCAAGAGAGTGAAATGCAAAAAAACCCCAAATATAACCGCACTGCCACAGTGGGATTAACGCCACTAACAGTAGCTTTCCCCTATTCTTTTCCTTATCTTTCCGATTCACATAGTGCTAAAGATTTTATTTAAGCTTCATTAGATAGATTACCGACAACAGTCACTCACCTCTACCTTTCCCTCCAGTTTAAAACTACAATTTTATATGTATCTTCATTTTATGCATTCAGCAACCTGAAGGCGAACCTTACCTTTTCCATCAGTTTAACGCTTCCTTTACACACACCCTTTATTTTTTCAGTGTCACACAAAACTCCCCGTCACCATTTCCGCCACAAGTTTTCTCTCCATCGTAATCCCACTCTCCCGGCAGCAGGGATAAAGTCTGCAGGGACTGGGTCACTAAATGAGGGAATTTTGGGGAGCCGCCGCTTTGTGCTCGCCCCTTGCCCGCAGCATCCATCCGTCCCCCGTGCGCGGGGCTCCGCCGGCAGCACCGCGGGCAGCTCCCTCCGCTCCGCGCCCCCAGCCCCGCTCGGCATCCACGAGAAAAAACCCAGCGCTTACCATGTCCTAAACAGCCGCAGCTGGAGCCGATGGAGGTGCCAGGAGCTGTACGGGCAATTGTCAGACTGGATTTTGCCCAGTTCAGAGCAAAGCTTTCTATACCTCCTTGGGAAAGACCGGGTTTGCGTCAGTGCATAGCMAGGTGCCCTTGGTGTGACATTTTCTTGATAATAAGAGTTTGATAAATCATGAGCCTTGGTTTCGGATTTTAAAGGGACCCCGGGCCGGCTGTCACTCCCGCGGCGGCGGCACTGCGCGCTCCCTGTGACTCATGTGGGGGCCGATCGCCCAGCCAAGCCCGAGCGCGGCGGAACTTTCCTCTGCTGGCCGGAGGGAACATGTGAGAAACACGCACGGCTGCGCCCGGGGCAGGAGAGAAACGGGGACAAACCGTCCATTTCTACTCCTCTTCCTCCTCCCTCTCACTGCAGCGCAATCCAGCTCCCTTTTTAAAATCTGCATTTCTGCAGTTCACAGATCAGTTGTTATAATAGCTCGTTTATATAGGTTATCAATTTATATTATATACATATATCATATTATACATATATATACATATATATACATACACATATATATTATCAATATATAGTATATTGTATATAATATATACAATTTATGTACATGGAAATAAAAATAAAAAACATAAACATTACCGTTTATATATAGGTTATCAATTTATATTATATCGATATATCATATTATATATATATACATATATATTCATACACGTGTGTATATATATACACACATATATATTATCAATGTATAGTATATTGTATATAATATATACCATTTATATACATGGAAATAAAAATAAAAACAAACATTATCGTTTATATAGGTTATCAATTTCTATTATATAGATATATCATATTATATATATATTCATACACATATATGTATATATACACACATATATATTATCAATGTATAGTATATTGTATATAATATATACCATTTATATACATGGAAATAAAAATAAAAACATAAACATTATCGTTTATATAGGTTATCAATTTATATTATATAGATATATCATATTATATATACATTCATACACATATATGTGTATATATATACACATATATATTATCAATGTATAGTATATTGTATATAATATATACCATTTATATACATGGAAATAAAAATAAAAACATAAACATTATCGGGTTTGTGTCTAACCACATACCTATACACGGAGTGGGAAGTTCACTATTTATAAAGTACCCAAATACATTTAAATTGTGTCTTTCTTGGTCCCGTTGCACGAAATTGCATTGTATCGTTTATTTTTACTGTGCCTCATCGGGGAAACTGCAATTAAATTTAAACGATACACACAAGAAGACAAGCTTCTCTGTCATCAAAACTGTCTGAAGAGCAGCTAAGTGGGAGCAGAGATGACGGCATCAACCCTGAAGTTGCTGCTGTTCTTCCCTCACCCATCAAAGCATTTATGTTTGATTATTGGGGGAGAAATTATTCGTCATGAAAAGTCAAGYGTTGACTGACAATCGCGTTTTTGCAGCGAAGTGTTTCACACCTAGTCACCCCTTGTAGGTGTGATTTGCTACTCGAGGGGCTTTCTCACACATTTGTTCAGCACAAGATGATTTTGTTCACACCGACNAAAAGACAAAAAGCGCATTGGCGAATCGGGATGCTCCCTACGCAACCTTCCCAGTTATTCCAGCGTCAGCGACGCTGTTCATCCGCATAGACGCTGCTGGTGTCAGCTTCTCGGGAGAGTGTTTCACACTTTAGCGTAAGCAGAGCGGCGCCTGTGCGGAGAGGGGAGGCGAGGGGGGGCCGAACTCGCCGGCACCTCACGCCTTTCTTCTGCGTCCTTCAAGCTTTCACGGCTTACGAGCGTTTGCTTCGCCGGGCGAAGTAGATAAAAAATTGAAAAGTCAATGAGAAATTCGCACAGCCGGCGCTGCAGAGCAGGCAGGGACAGGGACAGGGGACAGGGGACAGGGACAGGGACAGGGGACAGGGACAGGGACAGGGGCAGGGACAGGGGACAGGGACAGGAACAGGAACAGGGGCAGGGGCAGGGGCAGGGACAGGGACAGGGGCAGGGAGAGGGACAGGGGCCGGGGGCAGGGACAGGGGACAGGGGCAGGGACAGGGGCAGGGACAGGGACAGGGACAGGGGCAGGGCAGCTTTGTTCCTCCGCTTCCCCCTCCCAGCCCGGCGCTGCGGCGGCAGCAGCTGGAGCCACTGCCACAGTTATTGACAGCCCCACGGAACCCGGGGGCCAGCAAAGCGGAACGGCGAAAATCGCTTTCCGCCGAGGAGAGCGGGCAGCCTCGCAGCTGAGGAACGCTTCTGGCTCCCGGCAGAGCTCCAGACCGCAGCGCGGCTCGGTCACCTGCGATGCTGCCTCGCACGTCTCYGAGCACGGGGGCTGCCCATACCGTGGCTATATAATCACTGTATGCACATACAGCTACCTTTACACACGCTGTCCGTGGATTGTTGCACGTTGCTGTCTTTAAAGTCACTTTTCTGCCTCTGTTGTGTCACGCAGAGCAGCAGCCTGGGCTGGGGGAGGTGTCCCTGCCCGGGGCAGGACGAACTTCAGGATCCCTTCCGAGCCAGACCGCCCTGTGATTCCATGCACTCCCCGCTTTCGGGGCTGTGGAGGCATCGAGGGGCGCTGACAGGAGCTGGCTTTGGCAGGGACCGGGAGAGGCTGGCCGTGCTCGGCAGCGTCTCCTCCCCGAGGCTTCCTCCGGCCGCAGGRCGATCTGCTCCGCAGCTCAGCCCTGCTGACCGCCAGGTGCTTTAACGCCTCTGAAGGCACGGCCCGGATTCAAAGCGACAGGACAGTAGTCCAAGAGACATTTTGGTCGGGAAGACTCCTAAACGCCTTCTAGAGTCATTGGGTTGACTTACTTTGTTTTTCCAAAATTCGGATAACCCACTCCTCGCGTTCTCTTCCGAGTTATATTTTTGTTTTCTGAAACGTGAAATCGAAGTTTCACCCCCGGAAGAAGGGGGTCGATCTCCTTCACTTTCTGGAAAGTCAGGAGCACTTCTTCTTGCCCTGCAGCCCAGGGAAAGCTCTGGGAGGGGCACGGCCGGGGGCTCTCACTGAGCCCCGGAGCCAGGATCCATTCTCGGTCAAGAGGGAGACCCACGGAGCCACGCGGCTCGGTTTTCAAACATCTTCCTTTGTCCCGCCCGGCCCTCGGGGCCGCACAGYCCAGCTCCCCACCGCCCCTGCCTTCCCACACGCGATTTGGGATGGGAACACCTGCTTTGGTCCAAACTCCGAGCTGGGATTTACGGTTCTTTCCGTAAATCGAATCAGAAACCAAACCAAACCCCTCCAGTGTGGGGGTTCAACGCCCCAGCTAGCAGCCCACGTCGGGCTCGTTCAAGTGATTTTTCTGAGCCCCTTGACACCGTCGTTCCCCGACGCCTGTCCCGCAGGCGAACCACCCTCACCAGCCCACATCGGGCAGCAGGGATTCGGGAACAGCAGCAGGGATTCAGGAGCAGCAGCCCTCTGCAGCCCACATCAGGGGCAGCAGGGATTCGGGAACAGCAGCCCTCTGCAGCCCACATCGGGGGTAGCAGGGATTCGGGAGCAGCAGGGATTCAGGAGCAGTAGGGATTCAGGAGCAGCAGCTGCCCACAGCCCACATCAGGGGCAGCAGGGATTCAGAAACAGCAGCTTCCTGCAGCCCACATCAGGGGTAGCAGGGATTCGGGAGCAGCAGGGATTTGGGGACAGCAGCTCTCTGCAGCCCACATCAGGGGCAGCAGGGAATTCAGGAGCAGCATCTCTCCGCAGCTCCCATCAGGGGTAACAGGGATTCAGGAGCAGCAGCTGCCCATAGCCCACATCAGGGGCAGCAGGGATTCGGGAACATCAGGGATTCGGGAGCAGCAGCATCTCTCCGCAGCCCACATCAGGGGCAGCAGGGATTCAGGAGCAGCAGCATCTCTCCGCAGCCCACATCAGGGGCAGCAGGGATTCGGGAGCAGCAGAGATTCAGGAGCAGCAGGGATTCAGGAGCAGCAGCATCTCTCCGCAGCCCACCCCCAGCACGGCCCGCCCGCCGTCCCTCGGGGCTCTGGGGATATCACCCCGCCCCCCGACGGGAGACTCCTCTGCCTGGGGGGATCCCTGTTTTCTTCCCAAAGGGCAAAGCTGGGAGGGAGGGCGGCTTCTCCGGGCGGTCGCGGTGTTTCCAGCCAAGGGCGGACATCGCTGCTCTCCCCGAAGGAGCCCCGGGGCCCCTGCGAGCGCTGCCCCCGGGGAAGGGGCTGCCCCGAACCCGCCCCTCCGAGCGRGCCTTAATTACTTTGTCAAAGATGAAAAATAGCGATTGATTTATTTTTCTCCCCTCGCTGGCCATCTTTCCTCCTCGCCTGCCCCTTCTTTGCGAATGAGCAAAGGCACGAAGGAGGGCGGCGGGGCTGAGCCCCGGAGAGGCTCTGGGGCTGCGTCCCACCCCCGGCCCCGCGGGCTCCGAAGGCGCTGCTGCCTCCCTCCCCCATCCCAGGCGCTTTCCTGGCTTTGTGCCGCATTCGTGCCGTGCCTCAGCGGAGAAAAAGCCAAGTCACGACACGAGCAAGCGACGACACCTCTCCACAACCACCCCAAACACGCCCACGGGCACCCAGGCAGTTTTAATCCCTGCGCTAAAATCCCCCGCCCTGGCTTCTCTGTGACGGAGTTAAGCACCGCAGCTATCGATCCTAAATCTTTCTCGTCCCTTGCCGCTGGAAAGTTCGCCTAAAAGGGATGGAGGCAGCCGCCGCAAGGACCTGCACCCTCTTCCCGGCTGGCTTCTCCCACCGCCCCAAGGCGCAGCCTTTGCGACCCCCGCAAATGCCACCCCCCGAAGTGCCACCCCCCGAAGTGCCACCCCCCGAAGTCACAGCCTGTCCCGGGATGCAATTCCCACAGCACATTAATCCGGGGGCCAGGTTTCCTTCTTCCCTCCTCTCCTCGGGCTCTTTTTTTTGTCGTTGTTTTTGTGGCAGGGAAATCTTGGCAAATCCAGGGAAAAACCCTTTGGCTGAAGTTCTCCGTAGGGACGGCCACTTACAGTCTTTTCTCCCTTAAACCCAAAAGGCAAATACAACAGTGAGGGTGAGGATGAGTGTGAAGACCCTCGGGGATGCCTCTGAGCATCCACTTCAGACTGCGACTGGACAGCCCAAAGGCAATTAGACCAGAGCTGTTGAACGAGAGCTGTGAAATGCGCTCATTCAGGACCATGGTGGGTCTGACTCGCGGCCAAATGTGCTTTTCACGCCACCGTGCCCCTTCCAAGGGGAGAGGAGCTGAATTCAGGCAAGTCCTCAGCAAGGGCCAAGGGCTCTCGCTGCAGTTCAGGAGCCCAAGAAACGCGCAGGGCTCCATCGGGGACGCRCAGCTCTCCCCGGTGAACAAACCTGCCCTCGCCCAGGGCTTGGGGACCTCACAGRGAAATTACAGTTTTGGATGATAACAGGCAGAAGCTAATGTGTGTGTGAAAAGGGTTATGCCTTTTCTCATAAACAAAAACTGTCTTAAGCCATTGTGATATATAAGTCCATAATGCAAAGCCAAGAGCARTATGGTATTCACTCATCTGAGTTACACTCGCACAGCAGCAAAAGCAGATGTCAACAATCCAGACCTTGCAAGGGACACTTCMATTTCTTGTATTTCCATTTTAATTCTATCTATATGCAAAAAAAAAAAACTGTACAGCCTTAATTCCAATGRACAGTTTTCCCATGCAAAGAGCACGGCCCCTTTCTTAAGACAAAGATTCACCTCACCAGGCTGCAATATTTTACTTCTCTCAGTTAATTATATTCAAATAATGAAGAGACTGTAAAAATCTTTCAAGTGATAATTACCTGTTATTTTCACCCAGGGAAATGCCTCAGTCTCATCCCGTTATTTATGAGCTCTCCTGTACACTTTCCAATTGCCTTAACTCACATAACCTGCTGGATGGCCCCTGGATTTCCAGATAATTATCAAAGTCTGGTATCCTGTTGTAAAGGGAGTCAGTTCCCTGAGAGGTTTAACTTCTCCTCTGGAGAYCACTGTAAATAACAGAATTAAAAGAAAGGGGGATCAGGTGGGGGGAAAGCAGAAGCATCTGGAGGGAGTTTCTGCACCACTGGCCAGGCATTTATGCTCCTGACAGCTATTTCCCCCAGATATACGTTTCCTCATTTGTCTGGACATTTGCCTTAATCACAGGGCATAATCTCAGTATGGGACATAATAACCACAGCTTTGAACTTTCACTTTGCAGTAGAACAGGACATTAAAGAAAAAATGGTAAGTGGATACTGYTTGGAGCTGTAAATAGATTTCCATGATTTACCTGTAAGCAATCAAGGATATTTTTTTCCTGTGCCACAGACCTAGCTTAGCCCAACCACTGAACGTAACAAGTTCCCCTCTTCAGGTAAAATTGCACCTGTGCTACCATTGCAAACAAAACAAAAATACATTTCTTTGACCTARTATTGCCAGCTGGGGTCTGTGTACAAATCACAAACAGGACGGGACTGCTGTGGAACGTGCCTTGAGCTGTTTGATTTTCCAGCATCAGTCTCATTCCATGGTGATGACGATGGGGAGATGCCATCAGCTCACATCCCAGGCAGCAGACCAAGAACTTAATGTTACAGCTCACTTTATAAATTTTTTGCCCAATCACACAAAGCAAAAGCACATTGACAGTAGTTCTATCCAACCACTATCAGCACATGTACCTTTGGTTAAAACAATGCTTGCTTATTTCAAATACAATACCTGCTTGTAAGCCTTAAACACAATGCACAGAGCTCCTTTATTAACCTTCAAGCTTCCTAATATCTGGCTATATAAACTTTTCTGTGGCTTAGGGAGTTATTCTAGACAAGTGTTAACACACAGACCATTGTTCTATTTGTCTTTGCTTTTCTACAGTTTAAATAATTTTTCTGCTGACCAATCTCATGGCCACTGCTTAGCTCTAATCACAGTTCTGCTGTCTCCGAGGCCTGCCTTTTGCAGCCTTCCCAAACCCTCTGATTTATGCATTCCCCCAGACAGAGAGGCTGGAGCAGCAGCAGATCCTGCTCAGAGTGGCAGCAGACTGGATGCCAGATGGAGCAGTGTGGCATTTGCTGGGTCCCCAGGACAAAGGAGGAATTATGAATCTGACTCCATGTTCTTAGAAGGCTAATTTAATATTTTGTGATATTATATTATATTATATTAAAGAGTGCTATACTAAAACTATACTAAAGAACAGAGAGAGGATACAGACAGAAGGTTACAAAGAATGATAATGAAAACTTGTGACTGCTTCCAGAATCCTGACACAGCCTGACTGTGATTGGTCATTGAGTAAAAACAATTCACATGGTGGATAAAYACTCTCCAAAYACATTSCAAAGCAGCAAAACACAGGAGCMGCAATCARRTAATTATTGTTTTAATTTTTCTTTGAGGCTTCTCAGCTTCCTGGGAGGAGAAATCCTGGCAAAGGGATTTTTCCAGAAAATATGACAGTGACAGGGCAGGACAGGGAAACAGGGACAAGGAACAGAACAGGGGGGCACATTCCATCACAGCATACTCACAGGGAGGGTTCACCTGCAGAAAAGTGCCCAAACCACCTGCAGGGATGGGTTTGCTCGGCACACTGACTCGGTGCTCAGCCATCTAGCATCAACRCAGCTGAATTTCAATATTAATAGAGATTAACACCCTAAACAACACTGCCTGAAAAGAACAAGTCTTCAAAGTGTGCTATCTCGGCCATTTCTATCATCTACCACATGATAGGTTTGAACTCCTGATCACAAATTTGGAAAGAAAATACCACAAATAGCACAAAATGAGRGAAAGTTGGTTTTCCAAGCTGGTGCCCTGCGAGGACACCACAAGTGCCCACCCCACAGACCAGACTCTAGCAGATAGCCAGTCCATTTTAACACCTTTCACTCTCTGCCTTACCCACTTCTGACTGTCGAGTCAAAAGGAAAAATCACAGCGTGCACCTCTGTGAGGCTGTGTGAGCCTTCTCCAGGGTCAGCAACATTGACTACAGGATCCCATTTAAAGAAAAAAAAAAAAGAAGAAACATACTAATGTAGCTCCTTCAGTGTTTCACAAGGCAAGTCATGCCAGTCATTTGGATTCTGACTGGGGAAAAAAACCCAAACAAATCTTAAACGTTCTCTGTGGTCTCCAATGGGAAATTCTAACTTTGTTTAGGCATGGATTCTTCACATTAAATTTGTTTCCTCTTTCACTGTGAAAGGGGAAATCTCCCAACACAGTGCAGTGGGTGTGGTGATKGTCACACAGAGATAACAAAGCTGTSATCTCTCTGTCAGCATGGGAAAATCCCACCCTTCATCCTGCAGAGTGCCAGCTGAGGAAACCCATCTGTCCAGGGCTGATAACCCAGGGTGGGATGCAAGGCTAAATCTGTGAGTGGTTTGTAGGACATTCATAGACAGTGAACTTTTCAGGTCATAAGTTAAAGTAATATTACTTTGGCTGAAGAATAAATGTTAAGGAAGAATAAATGTTAACTTTCAGCTACAGCTCCTCTCACTGGGCTGCCTGTTTGGAGGGCACTAGCAATGACTCCCCTTTCTGGATCAAAGTGGTCCCAGTATGCTTGGAACAGCTCTGTGGGAATATACTGGTGGAAGCAATYCCAACCCTCCCCAGCAGAGTCCCAGTGTAAATCCAGAGGGAGATCCTAGCCTGGGCTCTGAGCCTTGAACATTATTCACAACAGAGAAACTTCAATATCCTCGGATGACCTGTGCATTCCACTTAGGGCATTTGGTTTCAATCACAGATATGGAATTGTTTAAAAATTGAAAAAGCAAGTTAGCCTCTACCAGTTTATATACTGGAATCAGCTTTAAGCATTCTCTTGAGCATARATTTCCAATTAGAACGACACTGTTCTCCCAAGCTTCATTGTTTAAATGATCATTTTGTTAATTCCTATGCTTCATTATCTGAAATTCTGTGTAGCTTCAACAATGAGTTCTAAAAATACTTAATGCCTTGGACATGTGAAATGTTCAAGGTGATCCAGTATCTAAGATAATGGAAAATCAAACTCTGACTTCAGTGTCAAGATCGTTTTCTTATCGAGGTTCTCAGCTCACTCCTATTTTGTCAGTGAGATGGTAAGAGATGCAAAAAAAAAGATCACCAGAGGTACTTCAGAAGTCAGCTTCTCCCAAGCACCTTTTTAAATTTAGTCTTTCTTTACCCTTTCCTAATAAAGCCCCATTTATCTGGGGCACTCAAAAGATGTTTTCTCATCACATTGCTAAGAATTTAAGAAAATACAGCTAAAGAAGCAGACAAACTCGGGCCCAGCTCAGGCAGGCAGTGATGAACTGGAAAAGGGAGSAACCTGTCCAGGATGATGTGAGACTGGAGCTCAGCTCTGCCACAAGCCCCAGTGACCTCAGATACTTTGCTTCAGGTGGGAATTTGAAAGAGCATGGGCAGCAGCCTCCATCCTTTCTGCTCCTGCTCAGCAACATCTCCTCTGAGATCAGGGCTGATTCCAAGGGCTCCATCCAGTTTCATAACCCCCTGTGTGACCTCCCAGCAGCCCCCAACAGTCTGAGATAAAAGCATTTGGGTAGCTCACTTCAAAGCCTGTTAGAAGCCTTCGCTTTAGGCAGAGGCACGAGGATTTGGTTGTGCTGGCAGCCAGAGCAGGTTTCACATGGTCAGGGAACTGAACCAGGAGAARGTGGCTAAGTGTAATGACAGAGACACTGACCCAGGCTGGCAGGGAGTCTGAATCCTCTATTCAAAGCAAGGAGCTGGTTTGATACAGCTCCTCAAGGCACAGTATTTCCTTCCATGGCAATTCTCACTCTGTGACCTATCCCACATTGCCATGYRAGCCCCATGTGTTCTGAATGTCCTTCCGTGGGCTGATCATGGGCTGTGCACTCGTCTGCCAGCTCCTGGTGGCTCCTCTCTGCAGGGCTCTGCTGYGTGGCACCTCCTGTCCCAAAGGCCAGGCAGGGACAAGCTGCCGTGTGCTACCCTGTGGTGCTGCCATGTGCTTCTTGTGCTGCTGCCCTGTGCTTCATCAGGTTCATACCACAGCCTGCAGCTCAACTCTATCCCATCTCTTTTTGTTTTATACAAACAAGAACCACAAAACAAAGCACTTCCAGCATTAGAGCATGGTCTGGCCCACCCCCTGAACCAAACAAGCTCCATTCACCTTGTTCCCTTGGCTGATGGAGGAGATGCTGATGGAACTGGAGKCTTGTATTTGCAGGGTGCCCCGTGGCGGGGAGGAATGATGGATCTGACTCCATGTTCTCAGAAGGCTAATTTATTATTTCATGATACTATATTATATTAAAGAATGCTATACTAACTATACTAAAGAATACAGAAAGGATACTTACAGAAGGCTAAAAAGATAATTATGAAACCTCATGACTCTCTCTTCAGAGTCTTGACACAGCTTGACCCTGATTAGTCATCAAGTCAAAACAACTCACATGAAACCAATGAAGCAATCACCTGTGGGTAAACAATCTCCAAACACATTCCAAAGCAGCACAACACAGGAGAAGCAAATCAGATAATTATTGTTTTCCTTTTCCTCTGAGGCTTCTCAGCTTCCCAGGACAAAAATCCTGGGCGAAGGGATTTTTCCAGAAAATGTGAATGTGACAGCCGGAGCGACCAAGGCTGGTTGGATCCCTCTTGCAGGGACCCATCGTGRGCTGGAATCTGTGGAAACACAAGCAGATCTTTGCCCCCAGGTTAAGTGAGCTTGTGATTAACAAAAATGTCATCGAACAGCAGTTAGGTCATTCTGAAGATAATTCTAAAAATTAAGAACATATAAGGCTTTTGTGGGGACACATCCCATCCCTGCACTTCCTCTTTTTTGTTTTAACAACTGTAACATGAATATATTTCAACCTTTTAAAATCAGGACAGTGTTTATTGTAACATGCACTTCTCTTACTATGAATGGCAGAACAGTATATCCAATAAAACAACTAGCACTGCTGAGCAAAAATCAGCAAGGTGAAATCTTCAGCTGCCTAAACACTTCACCATCACCCAGAGTCTGCCATCACTGGGGAGCCYCATTTCACAGTGTCTGGGGGTACCAGCTGTGGGTTTCTCTGGGTCTGGATTGAAGGCACTTGAGACAGTAATTCACGTTCAGACTCAGGTGTTTGTTATTTCCTATCAGTAAAACAGCCTCACTGCTGTGAGCTCAGCAGCTTTTGATTAGAAGGCACAAAATAGCCAACAATCTCTTGTTCCAAGGTCTTTTAAGACTAAACTATCCAATTAAGAACTGACACCTGGAATATTTTCCCTTTTAAGCCAATAACTGATCCCAAAGAGCTGCAATGGGGACTTTTCTGCCCAATTACAAAATGCCACCCAAACCCATGGAGAAGAAGGAAGAAGCAGCATGAAGAAGAAACCCAGGATGACACCCTGTGCCCTCCATCTTGCTTCCATCCACAACATACTAAAAATCCCAAACCCTAAATTTCTCACCCAGTGATACACCTACACTGCTCTCTGTAATCTATTTCACACTTTTGTGGATTCTAGTCTGTCTTGAAGTCTGGGAAACTTTCTCCATGAATGAGGGTCAAAGGCAGTGCTGCCCTGGGGGTCAGGGCACCCCAGAGCAGACAGGGAAATATTCCCTGTGGTGCCCTGGGTTCCCACAACAGTGAGGACTTGGAGAGCCTTTTCTGGACAAGGTTTCCAAGTTTACTTCAAAAGGGGGTCCAGCTTTTTTAAGACCAAACCAGCAAGCCAAAATGACTTTCAGTGCAGGAACACCTGGGTCTGATGGCACATTCCCTGCACCAGCCAGGAGCAGGGCTTGGCCAGGGCCCAAGCCTTAACTGGGAGGGTTTCCCTAAAGTRCCTGTAAGCAAACATTTATTAATATAACCAAAGGAATGCATATAAGTAACAATAAAAAATTACCTTACAACTAAATCCCTTTATAAAAACTTAATGTATTAATACAATCTGGATCCAGAAATACACTACACAACTAACCTTAAATTTCTCTAACAAACAGTCATTTCGTGAAAATACAAAGTTAGTTTTTAACAAAGGCAAAGACTGACTTAACAATACCTAAATTTGMCARTTTTCCTTCACAGAAGGTATATAAMTGCAGGCCTGGGACATTAYAATTAYATTAACYCCCTAAGTGGTTTSARAAGATAACAAGCCCTTTGAAAAWAAGGTGGAAACACTGACACAAGTGACATCTGTACAAAAACAGAGACATCCAGAAAGAAAGATTTTTCCATTCCAAACWCCCCAAAACAGGCCCTCAAAGTTTAATGGATTTGTATTCATTTTTACGGTTAGTTTGGTTTTTGTTTTCTTTTAAAGTCATGTGTGAAGTTTCATGTTTCTTGCTCTTCCCTACAYTAAAATAACAGCTTCAGCCTACTTCTTGCTTCCTTAGTGTTCAGCTTTTCCAGGTCTCTGCTGATACTTGTTTATCCACACTCCCCATTCCAWCTTTTCCTGAAATATGCCCCAAGACACTCACACATCACTACCTACAAACACAAAATAAAATACAAATTCTAAAACATTTAAAGACTTTTGAGTGGGGTTAGAATCAAACAGTGCTAAGTTAGATACCTACACTCCTTAGAAAATTTAAAAATCCATCTTTATTGCAAACAAAGCTTTACAATGGAAGTTGAAATAATATTAAAAAGTTCTCTCTCTAATTTGTCTTCGATATCTGTTTTAAAATACATGTAATAACATGAGCCAGAAAACTCATTGTATATTTTTAGTTTGAACTTAGCAGATTTATAAGCAATTCAGTTTAATGGTGCTTGGGGAGATGGTAGTGCTCTCCATTGCAACTACCAGTTTGCATACGATTTAARCATAATAAAATACAAGTCAAAACTCACATATTTGAGGCATAATTCTAATTTTTTGTCAATATGATTGCTGTTGTTTATGCACTCTTCATGTTACTATAGTATGCCTAATGAGGTTTCCTTTTTCTGTACCATTTTATTCTAAAGTTAGAAAAATCTTGCTTGGTGATGTGTGTTTGACAGGCACCATTGGCTTGGTGTGCAATACAGGGATTGATTTCCTCCTTCGTGTACCTCTGCACACGTGTTCTCCATTTCAGATGCTGTAAAAGCAAAGGAATCTTGTAATTTGTGACAGACAATCCAAAATAGTCATAAATAGAAATTCTTCCACAGAATACTTTTTGAAGTAGTTGTGATACTTTAACCCAAACTTCCAGTCATTTCCATGGGAGATGCTCCTAACATTTTAGTGAATGTTTGAACTAAAAAGAATAATTTAATACACAAGTTCCTTRACTAGGAAGGATCCAGAAGTTGTGATTACTTCCAGTTCACCTTGGACAGTTTCTAAGATATTGCATCAAATTCCTCTTTGTTGGAGCCTTTAGGCATTTAGGAGTTTGCTGAAACTTTCTGAGCATCTCCAGGTGCCCTTGTTGCAGCACTGTAACTTTTTGGATTACAGCTWCCAGTATGGTGCTTCATTGAGGGACACTATGAGGAATTCTGTTGGGCTTTTTTATTTCCCTTCTCCTTTCTTTAACTCTCTCTGTTTAAAGTGTATGACAGTGCTCACAGGGGTCCCAGGATGGGGGWRGAGATGAGGATCTGACTCCATGTTTCAGAAGGCTTGRTTYATTATTTKATGAGATATATTAYATTAAAACTATACTAAAAKAATAGAAGMAAGGATTTCAYCAGAAGGCTGGCTAAGAATAGAAAAAGAAAGAATGATAACAAAGGCTTSTGTCTYRGACAGAGAGYCTGAGCCAGCTGACTGTGAYTGGCCATTAATTASAAACAWCCACATGAGACCAATCCCAGRTGCACCTGTTGCATTCCACAGCAGCAGATAACCATTGGTTACATTTTGTTCCTGAGGCCTCTCRGCTTCTCAAGAGAAAAAAAACCTAAGGAAAGGATTTTTCAKAAAAGATGTCAGTGACAAAAGTGTTTTGAGACTAACCCCTCAGTTCTCTTCAAGCAGATACAAAAATCTGAGAGAAGCCTTTGTTCTCTTGTGCTGCCTGCATTTTGACAAGAATTTCTCTCTAACAATCATAAACACATCCCCCTTTAATTGCAACGGGGCAGATGGATGGAAAGGCATTTAGTGAGATGATTGAAGAGACTTTCTGACAGTGGAAATACTTGCTTTTCTATTCTGGCCCCCATCGTGGGTGCAGGGCCCAGTCAGGTGAGACGAGGGGGGCTGAGCTGCCTTCTCCCCATTCTGGTCCCAACAAGGCCACGGGGATGATGAGCCAGAGGGTCAAACCCAGACAAGTTGTGCCTGCCCAGATAACTGCAATATAACCACCTGGACCAACCAATTACTTCAATGTCAGCACACTCATCTCTCCTGTGTCAGAGGAGATTTTTCACTGCTTCACAGGAATTGTTACAAAGCTGACAGCACAGAAATATCTTAGATCTAGAGGATGGGTCCTGTCTCTYTCTATCCAATTTGCTCATCTTCAAGCAACACATCATTATTCAACTTTGAGCAATAACATTTAGACAGACRAATTAAATTGGTTTTGATGTCTGGAGACTTTAGCCTGGAGAATTTCACAGAACTTGGCCACATGTTCCTTTCTCCAACTTTCTGCTGGGATTGACAATTATTAGTGGTTACTCTTCAGGCACAGGGGAAACAAGCCAGCTTGGTCTGCAGCAGGCAGAGGAGCAAATTCCAGGTACCACCCAGCGCTGAACCTGGGAAAAAGCAAAGAACCCCAGAAAAGTGAAGGAACATACAAACACACCCTTCATCTTTGAGACAACCACGATTTGGGAGCAGGTGTGAAATACAGGGAAAGAAACAAAAACAACAAAAAGCCCCAGAATCAGATTGGAAATGGATGTACTCTCCAAGGACATGAGGTGATAAGGGCTGCACAGCAGAACTGTTTCTTCTGCAGAGGTGATCTCAAAGCTACCAGCAGCTCCTGGTATCAGCTGACAGAGTCAGCAGTGCTCAAACAGGGCTGATCCAGCATCTCTAATCATTGGTTTTTAGGCTATCAAGGCCACCAAAACCTGCTTCAAAACCCAGATCTAGATACAGCAGGCAGGAGGACTTGAACATGTGGCTTCCCCTTGGACAGCATCAGGCAGAAAGGAGGGGCATGTGCATGCTCAGTATTTGCTTTTGCTGTGATTATCACTGAACATACAAGCATGGAAAGCTCAGATGTGGAGCCAGAATGGGATTWAAACCCATGGCAACATGGTATTAACCCCTGTGGTTTATTTATCTCTCTCAGATCCCACAATCAGAGCAAACCTCAGCCCCTGGAATGCCCTGCAGAAAGATGAACTGTCACCTGCCCCATCTCTCCCCGGCCCTTCATCAGATCCCCTGCAAAGCCCTCCAGGTGACAGCTCATCTCTCTCCCCTCTGTTCCCATGAAAAATAGCTTCACATTATGAGCTGCAACAGGCTGCRGGGAGCGAGGAGGAAAGAGAAATAYGACCTGCAGAGGTGTCTGTGAAGCACAGGAAAATGAAACGGGATCTGGTGATGCTTTCTTAAACCAGCCACTGCTCTAGGTTGAGGTAATTACTTTGCCAAGGTGCAGGAAGGTGTTTTACTGGCTTTTATTAACTTTTCCTGTCACCTACACTCTTGTTATCAGCTAGGATTATGCAGTCCTCTCCTTAATTCAGCTTCATCTCTAGAGAAATCATAAATTACACTTGGCTAACCCCATCTAAGTTTTTATTCTTCATGGAAGACAAAGAGAGGTGAGGCAACTCTGCAAAGACACTCTATTTAAAATATTTTATGCAAAAAAGCATCYGATAGACCTACCCAGTGCCTCAGCCTCTCTGGTTCTCCACCACAGCACCTTTCCCAAGAGCCTGGTGAGGTGTTGSTTAGGGCACAGCACACATCAAACAAATCAAAGTCTGATGCTTGATCACTTCCCCTCCTCCCCAGATAACAACAGCTACACTTATCAAACAGTGAAAAGAAGTATTTGTCCTCTTCCAAAGGATCAGCGTGTTGTATTACAGAGAGTCTAAAGGACCACGAGGTCAAGTCTCATACCTTGTCAGTGCTCTCTTGGGGGCAGCTCTTCGCGGCACTGGCTGCTTCTTCTTCACCAGCTCATTCTTTCCTAGTCAGGGCTCTTTCTATGCTCCTCCTGACTAGCCAGCCCAGCCCCTTTTATCTCAGTTACCTTGACTAGCCACAGCTGCAGCCCACTGAGGGACATCGCAGCTGCAGCCCATCAAGAGCAACCAGGACCCATCAGGGCACAGCCATCTAYGCAATACATGCTACATCAGTACACTTCAGCATTTTGAAAATACAGCCAGCAACATCAGGACATGCTGAAGAGCAGATTGATTGGCAATGACCTCCTGAAAACAAGGTTTATTGGTAATATATTAGCTGGGCATTCTGACTGATGGGAATGGCTTCGTTTTGCTCTCAGTGCTCTAACAGGAGGTACAAACACAGGAATTTATTAAAAACATTCAAGCACAGAGTGGCCCCAGAGGAGCAATGACAGGACTCAGGCAAAACAACCATGTCCTGGCAGGCATATCAAAGACTAGCATTTTATCAAAAAACCTGATAAACTCCACTCCAAGTTCTTTGAAAGTCTTTTCTYAACTCTGTAGACTGTCTTGAAAATTTCTTGCTGGGAATAAATCCATGTGAGCAGAGAAATGGTGGGACTGGGGTAACAGCTCAGCCATTTCTTGCTTACTGCACTGACTGAAGCAAAGGGTTCAGATGGCAACTACAAAAGCCACAGGACCACAGCATCACAGGGTTCTCTGGTGTGGAAGGGACCCTGAAGCTGGTCTTGTTCCTACCCCTCTGCTAGGGACACCTCCCACTATCCCAGGTTGCTCCAAGCCCCATCCAACCTGGCCCTGGACACTTCCAGGGATGGGGCATCCTCAGCTTCTCTGGGCCAGATGATGTTACAATATTGATTTTGTGGAGGTTTTCCTGCTGACAGCTCTCTTACCCACTTCCTTCGATAACGTCTCAATTACTGCAAAAGTAATTAAGTGTCACATGCATGAATAAATCAGGCGTGAAACATCTGATTCAGAAAACAGTTCCATGCGAAAACCACAAAATTCCATTAAGGGCTGGGCTCAGCCACAACCCGAACTCCATTCCTTAGCCAGATGTTGCATTTGGGTTTTCACTTCAGAATTGACCAAAACAATGGATTAAAAGGCGACCAGAAARCCAGGAAAGATGGAGTATTTACTGCTGCCCTCATACTGCATCACCTGCTTGTGGGGCTTTTTTTTACATAGGAAGACAAGAAAAAACATGACATCTTTTAATATTAAAACACAGATCAACCTGTTCTGAGGAATTGACATTCAGGAAGTCTGTTTTAGAGGAAACAATCTTATCTTTCATTTAAGGCACTACAAAGGAAGTTGCCTTCATGTTTTTGAGGAGCTCGCATTCACAAAGGCAAACTTTTGTAAAAATATAAATCTCAGTTTCATCAGAGCAATTTAAAAAACCAAAAGAGAAAATTAAAATCCTTAGTCACTTCAGAAGATTTTGATCAGAGCTGAATAGCTTGATCATTAAAGAAGGAGCTTGTAATACCTCCATATGCTCTGTTTTTGACACCATTAAATGACCTTGGCTAAACAAACCTCCTCTTCTTCCATTTCCCTCAGCTGGCAGTGTGCTCCTCGCTGTGGTCTGCTGTCATTTGCCAGGAATGTTGGGTTTTTTCCAGGTGAGAAGTTACAAAGATTGGGGATACCTGTCCCCA
>JACDOX010000222.1:162876-176798 GCA_014549065.1 Cardinalis cardinalis | reverse complement strand
CACAGTATCTGTTATTCTCTAAGCCAAATCCATTTTGGGGTCTCCACAAACACAAGGGCACTGTTCTAAAGGCAAAATGCTCCCAAAATTAACATCAGTGCATGTATCATTATGAGGCAAGAAGCTTAACTGTGCACTGGGTTTTCTCCTTTGTGTTAATTCCCAAGCAAGCAAGCAGCACAGCAGTGTTGAACATCTGAGTCACAGAGGTCTCCTCCTCCTCCTCATATCCAATTTTCCAGTTGAGTAGCCTTTGTTCCAAGAATGTCCAGGGCTGTGACAGGAGTCAATACTATTAAGAAATTCCCTCTTTTCAGTGCTCCTCTCTTTGCATAACCCATCAGAAGGTTAAATCAAAATTCAGCTCTACTTACTGAATCCTACTTGTATTTYAGGCTTAATTACCTAAAGCATCCTTACCCAAAGTGGATCAACACTCCTTCAAGGAGCTCCTTGTGCCTCCCAGGACCTTTGGTCTTCTGCTGTGTCTCCCACCAGGTCACTTTTCCTCCTGCCCCCCTCTTCCACCCAGGCAGTCTGAAACACTCAGGGAAATAGAAGCAAAAGCTAAAACCCTTAGCAAGATCGACTTTATAATGAAAAGTGCTGCAAACAGAGAGTGATGGTTCTAAAGAGTGAAGCCAATATGTATTAATTGGTTTGGACAATACTGGATGAATGATGTCAGTTTTACAGATTTTTGTTTATTTATTTGTTGGTTTTTAGTTCTAGTCTCTGAATATCACCTGCTCAAGTGGTGCAGTGATCCCACCTGGCACAGATWATATTCCAGTAGCACTGGCATTATGTCCACCAGAAGGGTTTCCACCAGTGGAAATTTCCCAGGTGTGGGTATCCTCTAAGCACTTGATTATTTTAGCATCTGCCTTTGAATCCAATTTTACTTGGCTTTATTTAGTAGCTCTTATTTGTGAAAGGCTAACTTCAGCCACTTTGGGTATCCTCTAAGCACTTGAATCACTCACACCGTGCTCCTCACTGCAGATGTGGTCTCCCTCAGTTAATACCAGCCACTTTGGAAAAAATCCATCCCTTCTTTTGAATAGGAAGGGATCCTGTATCAAGATGCCAGAAAGGTAAGAAAAAAACCCCTGAAAAAGTGGGTATCCCATTTCACCTGTTTTTCCTTGGAAGAAAACAAAATAATTTGAAAAGGCCTCTCAAATCACCATGTGAAGGGGGATTATTTTAGCATCTGCCAGCTGAATCCAAGGAGAGTAATTTTATTTGGGTAGTAGTTCTTACTTGTGAAAGGCTAACTTCAGCCAGTTTGCTTTCCARGGGACATATTTGCTCTCACTCTATTTGCACTGATGTTTTGAGTAGTACCCAAGTGGAAAATAGAATTAACATGTTGAGTAAGCTTTATTCCTCTTTAATTTGTTATCACTGCCATTAAGAGTCTTTTATTTTACTTTGGTTAATTGTTAGAGGAACAGCAAGAGAAATGTCATAAATCCAGAAATTGATTGTTTCRTGGTAGAGTTTTTCCATGGGATGAGTGAGGCCTTTTCATTTACCATGGAGGAGTTCAGAGAGCTCTGGAAGCTGGAGGCATTAGTAATTCAAAGAAACCCAGTAACACCCTTGCCATTCAGAAGGGGATAGAAACGAAGGYGTTTCTATTTTGATATATGAGAATTAGCAAAGCAGGTTAAAATTSTGAGCCAATTGGTGGGTGCCAGGGAACAGACATTTACACTCAGGTGTAAATTACACAGACGTTACATTCAGGGGCTGAAAAAGCATGAGCTTTTAAAATATCCTATCAATAATTCCTGTGTGCATGGTACCTCACCAGCAGGGAGGCTTCTCCTTCTCTCTTTGCTACTCAGCAATATCATTAAATTAGTAAATTAGTATTTACCAAGACCACTTTTCCCTGTGAAGTTAATTATCAACCTATGAATTTAATATCAGGTCAAAAATTGTATCAAACAGTATGTGTTTAAAGTTTATTACTAAACTGGGAGGACTGACCTGAAATTACCATCTTCAGGTTTCTGTCCAGTTACATAAAAGCAAATCAAACTGGATGTTTTCTATTTAATCACCTAAGTCCTTCTGCAAATTTGCCTGYAGTGCTCTTAACATTAAAAGCCAGATTTTCCCTCTAATTTCCCTTTCCATGTAATAAGGTATTTGCCTTTTAATTAGATGTCACTACTTCACCAGCTTTAACATCTGTCAAYGCCTGGATAAACAAAATAACGTAAAATGTCTTTGCCATTCCTTTCAAAGTTTGTGTACACAGATATATACAGCCATGACTTTATTTTTGGTGGCCTTTGAAAACTCCTAAATGTTGTTACTATGCAGTTAATCCACACGGTAAAAGCAGTAGTGTCATAGACATCTTTTATGAAAAATCCTTTCCTTAGGACTTTTCCTCCTGAGAAGCTGAGAGGCCTCAGGAACAAAATGAGGCAAGAAACTTAACTGCACTGAAAACATTGATTATCTGCTGCTGTGGAATGCAGCAGGTGGATCTTTGATTGGCCCATCTTGGATGTTTGTAATTAATGGCCAATCACAGCCCAGCTGGCTCGGACAGAGAGCCAAGCCACAAGCCTTTGTTATCATTCTTTGCTATTCTATTCTTAGCTAGCCTTCTGAGGAAATCCTTTCCTCTATTCTTTTAGTATAGTCTTAATGTAATATACATCATAAAATAATAAATCAGCCTTCTGAAACATGGAGTCAGATCCTCATCTCTTCCCTCAAGCTGGGACCCCTGTGAACACTGTCACAGCAGTAGTAAATTGTACTTCTAAACCTGGTTTCTAAAAATAAAATCATCACTTTAGTCCTCACACAAGTCTTTACTTTCAACCCTTGATCTTGTAACTCCCCCTCCTCCCTGTCCAGCCAGCCATAGCTGGGCTGTGTCATTCCACAAACCTGGGGGAAGACACACTGCTACAATTTCTCCTCCAGATAATTTCAACCAGGGACAGACAATGCTAAGAGTCATTACTGCTGGGAACTTCAGGCACTATTAAACACAGAGCAGAGAAACATCCTTGAAATAAAACTCTTCAAACCTCACTAGCAGCCTACATTTTTAGTTAGAAGCTATATTTCCCAAACCAGCTCTCCAAATCCTCTGTAGAGCTTTATTCGCAATTGAGGCTTTGCTGTTCTCTGGATCACAGAAGCTGGATCTGTCTCATTACAGCACACCCCACAGGACAGAATTTAGAAGGTCAAACTAAGGTGTACACACAGAAATCCTATTAAGAGACCCCAGCATGGTGCTCACTGAAGAGTCATTCAGAAGCTTCCAAGTTTGTCAGTCTTGCTTAGCTGCTCTCTGATGGGCAGCAGCAGCAAGATAATTTTACAGCTTAGCAAAACATTTAAAAGAAATGCAGGAAAACATTTAAAAGAAATTCAGCAAAACTGCAGAAAACAATATTAAAAAAMCCCAAAAACTAACATACCATTAACATCTAAATAAGCAGCAGAGCTGTGAGCATCCATATAATTTTCAGGTGGGTTATTTATCTTCAAGTACACAGACTTTGGGCACAGATTTGCAAGTAGAAGGCAGGCCAACCTTCAGGTTTTATCTGAATATTAAAAGAACTTTTATGAATCATGATCCATCTTAGCTCCTCTGACTTTGGGCTAAGTATAATGCAAATTGCTTCAGCATGAATAGAGATTGAGAACTACTGGTAAAGAACACACCTTGAGGAAAAGGTTAACTATGAGATTAAACATTAAAAACTTCTGTCTGTGCAACTTCAGAAGTGCTGGACTTCATAACTAAGCATGGCAAAACCATATTTTCCAAAACCAACCCCCCTGAATGCCCAAAACCCACTCCCATACACAAACTTACACGCCAGTGCTRATACCTAACACACAGGTTTCCTGGTTTTGCAAATGAAGACACTTTTCCTATTTGTAGTTGCCACCAGAATTTGGGTCAGGCAAATTTTATCCTCTTGGAAAACAGACATGCCTTTACCCCCATGTGTTCATCTGCCCTTAGCCGAGTGCAAGTTTCACAAAATGAATTTAYAAAGCGAATTAAGGGTCCTACATTTTCTGATGTCAAAGAAAAGGCTTTGTTTATGCRTGAAACTACACATTAAGGAAGGTGTCATAATTCCATTTTGTATTTCTTCACGCATCTGACAACTGACCTGAAATTACCAATCATATTTATTTTTTTCTTTAGATCCTCCTAGGTAAGCATCACAGACCCAATCAGATTTTTTAATGTGCTTTGGCAGCTCTCCATTATCAACAACAACTTACTCATACATTTCAAGGCCTGTGACAACCCTTTGTCTGTATCTGTCTTATTGCACCTGCATCCCCYTTCTGCTGTGCCTGCAAAGCAAGCGTGGTTGCTGAAGCCAAGATTAGATTCGTACAGGGCTTGTTGCACCTCCCAGGAATCAGCTGCACATTCAACACTTCAAATGAAAGGATCAGGGAGAAGAGGAGCAGCGGAGGWTGGGACAGATCTGGCCATCAGAAAYAGGAGAATGCTGTCAGGGCACTTAGAAAGTTCAAACAAAACAAAAACCAACAAAAAAMCCCAGAGCAAGRAAAACCCAAAAGCCAGAGACAAGAGATGCTCTGGAAAGGAGGCAGCAGCAAAGGGCTCCATGGATCATGTCAGGCAAGGATCATGAGGTGAAGAAGGAGCAGTGGAGAGGAGCAGCCACCAGCGGGGTTTGCTTCTGCATCAAAAATTCCATCTGCC
Source organism: Cardinalis cardinalis (assembly GCA_014549065.1). Lineage (NCBI taxonomy): Eukaryota > Metazoa > Chordata > Aves > Passeriformes > Cardinalidae > Cardinalis > Cardinalis cardinalis. Next base: position 172,054 of record JACDOX010000222.1, on the reverse strand, counting down.
CACAGCAGCTCCAGGGAAGGAGAGGGAAGAACAGAAGAAAACAGAGCTCTAAGGCAGGTAAATAAATGCCTCATTTGAATTTCAAACTTACAGAGATCTAACCCACAGGATATATAACTTTGATACTGCTTAGCTGAGGAAAAAAAAAGATTTTGTCACATAAGATGTTGTTAAAGAAATAAATTCTGTGAGGTAAATTTAGACGAGCTGGTGTAACAGGCAAATGCTGTCAGATGATAAGTGAAATTCAGGCTCTCTACAACTTACTTTTTTCTTTCTGTTCTCAATACAGGAGCATACACTGAAGTAATACATTTAGGTCTGAAATTGTGACTACCCCAATTGTAAAAAATACTTAAAAATTTGATACACCAATGACTGATGAACAAGTTGTTCCTAGCACCTGGACAAAGAAATGTCTCCRTGAACTATGCAGAATACCAGCCATTTCTGCACTATTTTGTCTATTTATTTACTTATTTGTTTTTAATTCAGCTACAGATTATTTGTGTTTGGCCACATTGACCATGTGCCATAGAATAAAGGATCACATTTGTGTGAAGGATTATTATCTCTCACTGGACAAATCCAAGGGCATTTCAACTCCAAATACTTACTTTCCACTTTTCTGCCTCAGATTCAATCATTAGAATCCCTTTAAGTGAGTATTTATTGATCCTGTTTCCTAMAATATTTAATTCTTAGAGTTACAATTAGGAAATGTAAATAACTCACTGTGCTGTCAGATGAATCCCATATTATTCAACTGCTAGACTGAAAAAAGCCCCCTAGAATTGATGGGTTATTTCCACAGGATGTTGTGAGACAATCACCATGAGATCAACATCCACTTGTGTATTTGAAGTTCTTTGTAAATCCAGTGCCTTTATTAAATCACCCTCCYCAAGCTTTACATTAATGGAAATCTTTTCAGAATATTTTCCTTCTAGCTAGATGATACCAAACCCTCAGTTCTTAGCAGAATTGGTTTTGGGGGGATTTTATTTATTTGTTTATTTTAAGATTGCATTTACACATTTTCAAGCCTCTTTTATCTTTTTGCCCTGCAACCCAAGGCTACACAAACTCTACCAGGCTTTGCATTGCTCTCCCTTTGCATTTCCTTCTCTTCTTGCCTTTTACAGCAACATTTACACAAACATAGAATCTGCAGAAGTATAAAAAAATTCAGATTGGAAGGGCTTTGAACAAGACCAAAATGGATATATGTCACCAAGCCAGACAAGTGTTGGCAGCTCACTGAGCCTCACCCATGTTTACCAGTGTAGAGCATTCCCACTTCTCAGATACTACTGGGAAATAAAACTTGCATCTTGGACTTTTTCTGTGTGTGCAATTGTCTCATTTTTTAATGAAGTTCTTTATAGTAAAGCCTATTCTGAAACTAGATAGAAGTTAAGAACTGTGTGCAGTAATTAGCATGTCATCTTYTTTTCYGACAGCCAACAAATCAAATAACAGAAGCAGAACATAAGAAAAATATATCAGTACCTGAGCATTCCTGTTATGTGAGTTGAGCTCCTGAACATCCACATGTTAATCAGGACATTTAAGGAGCCTAAAGGGAATTAAAATACCTACATGCACATGCCCCTCCCTTGAACAGTCAACCCTTGAGTGTCCAGTGTTTCTGTAAGAAGCCAAACCAAACCCACCCTTCCAGCCACTGCTTTTTGTTTGTTGTGTTCTTCACAAAGCTGCTAARATACACACTTCCATCCACCTATGTCCCAACAGGTTAGTAGAGAAAAAACTGCAGGCACAAATAAATGAGCCATCACAGGATAGACAGAATTTCCAATTACACAGAACACAAGGAAAGMAGCAACTGCATTATATATCACACTGGGTTCATTTATTTAGACAAATGTAACTGAAATGTGTACAACTTTTAAACTGCAGCAGTGTAGTAAAAATACCRTCTTTGTTGCCCCAATCTTGCAGTTGGAATTCAAAAATTATTCCCATTGGGATTTTCCAGCTACTGTTGAGGTGCACTCACACAAGACTAAGCAGCTTCCTTCACAAAAAAATACTATAAAAGGATTTTGCCAGTGGAAGAATAAAACATTTTTSAGAGATCATCTTTATTGTTCCTTACAGCAAGACTTCAGGCTCATTTTTTCTCAGCTAGCAGTCTCAGGTAACCCAAACCCATCTTTCTTGCTTTCCTCACACCACGTGAAGCRGCAGGATCTGATTTTGTTGTAAATCCCAGCTCCAGGTAACTYTTCCATATTCTTGTGTGTGTACACTCACACAAACCCAAGAGTTTACTATTTTTGGATATTCCAGAAGGCTTATCAGCAGTCAAGTGCAGCATTTGAAAGGAGCCCCTCCCAGACAYGGACAGAGTTTCACTGGAGGCTGTAGGTCTGCTGGGTGTCCCTCACTGAGAGGGTGATGAAGAGGGAGCGTGGATCCTTTCTGTTCTTGCGCACTGTGATCTTTCCTCTCAGGGCCTCTCCTGAAAAAACAAGAAGGAATTGCTCTGGTTACAGTATTAAATCACTCACAGTAACAGCAAAGATGCATTGCACCACCCATGYTGCATAAGAAGCTGCTCCCAACTAATCAGAATTTTAAAAGTCTAAAGAAGTTTAAGTTTTCGAAGCTCTTGACAACGAACCTAAGTCAAACTTAACTGCAGTTAAATCTGGAGAGGTGCCAAGTTGTGGCTGATGCTTCACTTCTCAGAGGTCTACCCATATCACTGATATGCCAAATATTTCACTTGTGGCTGGGGAAAACCACTGTACCCCTGGGATAYATTCACCATCTTGGATTAAAGCCATGTAGCCACAAAAGCATATTCCCTCCTGTGATGATGTTCACTGGGGTCTTACAATGAGGGAAGAGATGAGGATCTGACTCYGTGTTTCAGAAGGCTTGATTTATTATTTTATKATRTATATTACATTAAAACTATACTAAAAGAATAGAAGAAAAGGTTTCATCAGAAGGCTRGCTAAGAATAGAAYAGGAAAGAATGATCACAAAGATTTGTGGCTTGGACAGAGAGTCCGAGCCAGCTGACTGTGATTGGCCATTAATTASAAACAACTCTMTAAGATCAATCACAGATGCACCTGTTGCATYCCACAGCAGCAGATAACCATTGKTTACATTTTGTTCCTGAGGCCTCTCAGCTTCTCAGGAGGAAAAATCCTAAGGAAAGGATTTTTCATGAAAGATGTCTGCGACACCCTCCCTGCTGTATGGGCCATGTGCTCTGTATTTGCACTGCATTTCATTTAAATTCTGATCATGTATTTTTTAACTCTGACAGGAAACTACCAYAGAAATCTCTGTGGCATTTCAAGTATATATATCATTAATTGCAGGTTTTCTTTCACAAGGAGTCAGTGTCATAACAGTTGAGAGGTATGTCCTTCAGTTACACCCAGAGCAAATGTTTTTACACAAAAGGAAAATACCTAATCTCAATTTCTTTTCAGTCCTTACTAAGGCCTTTCATTTAAGGAATATTTGTAAATTAGGAATATGCAACCCACCSAAAATACAAACACACACATTTGTAAATGTGTACATTTAGAAAGTCCACTGCTGAGACATCTCATACCCTCATACCACYATTTTAAACCTGGAATCCTCACAGAGGATTCTGCTGAGCACATTAAAGCAGGCTGTGATCCCAATCTACAGCAGGAAGTTCCCTGCTCCTCTTCCATCAGACCTCCCTTGCCCTCCTCATCYTCATCACTCACACTGCTGCTACTTTTCTATCTCTCTGGATCCAAGGTATTTTCCAGCTGCTCATTACTCACTGTGATTTTAAAAGSCACTGTTAATATCCTCATAAAAATCTTCCTTATTGCAAAAAAGAAAACAAATAGTAATTTCAAAACAAAGCTGGTTTCAAATTCAGGAAGCATTTTGGAGGTCTCCATTTGGCACAATTCTCAGTTGCATCCACAAACAGTAAACTGGCAGAAAGTCCAAATTGTAAATTATAAATGCAGGACATTTTGTTAAAGGTTGCAGTACAAATATCAAAGAAGGCATAYCTACAAGAATAACTGTAGTACCAAGGATCAGAAGAAAAAAAATTTGATCATTTTGGGGTTTTTTTCATCATGTAACAGTTAGCTGGAGATACCACTACAAGACTGACATAACACAATGCAACTTGCMGAGAATTGTGAAAACAGTTTCACAGATTATTTAAACAGAGACAGGTTTGCCAGAGAGAAGGACAAGATAAAGAAAAAAAAAGCATTATAGTCCCACCCCAGATATGAAATTTAACCTGATTTGAACACACAGATTTTCAAAACTGCCTCAAAATGACCTATTTATTTTAACATCCTGTGATAACAATTCAGTAAGACTAAAGAGCCTCTGTAAAGTAGAATTCCATGATTTTAATTAATCCACACTTCAATCTTCCCATTTAAAACATTAATACAAAACAACAAAAATGAAGCAGAAACTTAAAYAGAATTTCATAAATAGCTGACTTCAGAGAACAGAACCTTCAGACTCTGTTTGTAAAGACAGTTAATGAAACAAAGCAATCCATTCATTTTTCCCAGCTATTCCTCACGCTGTAGCCACATTAAATGTGCTTTTCGGAGCAGCCTTTTCCAAGGGCTGAAGCAAACAACAGCAGTAACTGAAAGGCAGTTCTGAACAATTAATCAATGTCATGTAGATAGAAAATGACTGATGTTTTCCCCCATTCTCTGTCCTAGGAGCTGCCTGGAGGAAGCTGTCTCTGGGACTCAGCTGCATCACCTTGCTCTTATCACGTTCAGCTGAATGCAAGTAAACCACACAGTGCCACTGCAGTTTGATTAGGACAAAGCTGAATCCATTACCATCCCCTCCCTGCATTTTTATTATCCCCCAGAGAGGCTTGAAATTTTCCCCCAAACAGAAAAAGCAGAAAAATTCAGGAGAAGTGCTGTRTAAGCTTGGCTAGTGCAGGAAAAAAGACATCCCTATGTCCATCCTGACTCCCTGTCACATAATGCATGTCTGACTGCAGGCTCTGCAGTGCCTGTGCTCTGCACACTTGAACCAGTTTATTTGGATTGTGACTTTTACCATCAGTAAAACCATAAGCAATTGCATCTGTCACTCATGTCTGTGCAATACAATCACACGTGGGGCCAGCCTGCAGTCTGTGAGCCAAGGTATCTCAGTGCAGAGATCCTCCAGCATCAAGAGTGTCCAAGCCCAACAAATCATGYTTTTTCAGTCTATAAAGAATTTGATCACAACCAAAGATTCTACACAGTCCCTTGCATGTGTATCCATAACATCCACTTAAAGCTTGGAATGACCCATGCAATGAGTTTGTAATGTGAGGAACTACCCTGCTTTTCAACACAACTTGGTGTCTCCTCCCTCTTTGATCCCAAAAAAGACTCAAAAGAGTTACCAAAGGCAGCCAGCAATCAAGGTCTTTTAGGTTTCCTTCTTTACTTTCCCTGGAAAAGTTTTATGAAGCTAACAGCGGGACAAGTAAGTACACAGTAYTCAAACCATTATTTATTCTAAACACCATTAAAATTTAAGAATCTTATGAAAGAGCTCACTGGAATTGTTTCAGAGAGCTGMTAGAAAACTGCAGTGGGCTCTGGGCTAAACACACTTCAACTACTGCACTGCTGGTGAAAAGAACCTTTACACATCCCCTACAATGTAAAGAAGCACTGGGGGGGTTTCTGCCTTCCCAGTCACAAACCAGCACGATTTGATATGCTCTGCACAGCAAGGCTGTCCTTGCTGGAAGCTGACAATTTATACATGATCTAGTTTAAATAACTGCACCCACTATCTGATGCAACACTCACTTTTAGCATGCAACAGAAAAAACAGCAAGTCTCAAAAGCATTGCTCTGGGTAGAAAATGGTTTCCATATACCACCTATCTTCTGACAATGGAAAACAAGGGAAGACTGAAACAGTTTGCAGTGGGACCAAGAGCATTTCCCTTAAATTCAGGAATTAATCCTTAATCTTCCCATTCATCCTCTTACACTGCAGGCACGTGCAGCTGTGCACAGACTGCCACCTTCCCCTCTGGCCACTTCTCCTACTGAATCTCCAACCCAGTGTGATCCAAGAAGCAGTTTCTGTTCTGAGCAGCAGCCACTGCCTTTTGGGACCACCCATCTGACCTGYGGTACCCTTCTTCTGGGCTGGCTACTCTCATCAACTGTCTGCCTTCTGTTGCATCACTGTACACYCTCTGCTGAAACTATCCTGAGGGTCTGTCTTCTCCATGCATGTTCTGAGTATATTCTCTGAGGATTTTTTGTACCAAATTGACACTTTTCAACTGCTCAAGTTCATGGCTGTGAGTTCTTTAAAATTSTTTTCATTTTACAGAGTAACCCCACTGTGGCAGATAMAACCCATGCATATATTCATGATCCCTTTAAMTACAGGACAGTTCAGGAGGGCTACAAGGAATCCTGTGCAACMACTTGACAAATTTGATACTTCAGAATATTAGTAATGTCAAAATTAAGAGAATGTCAACAGCAGTGTTCTGGTCTTACATTTTTCTGCATCAGAAATGCTTTGATACAGAACTTTTCTCACCAAAATTCCAGTATGCAGCTATACAAACATAAGAGATATGCCCACTTGCAAGATACTTGTGCATATATTTATGTAGAATTTGAAACCAGAACAAGGCTGCTGCAAAGAAGTCAGCACTGCCAGCTGAGTGAGGCAAGCCAGGCTTGTGTGGCTGCTTCAGGTAACGTGTGTGCACTGCAGAGATTCCCAGACAGCTCAGGCASCACAAAGAGCTGCCACAGGGAATGATGAAAGCCAGGTCCTCCACAATGCACAGCTGCAGTCACCAAACTCACTCACCTGGAACTAGCTTAATTCACCACTTCTTGTACTGGAGATTCTAAACTGTATAGCCTTGTCCCAAGCTTTCTCTCAGCATGAGTGACAAAATTCTGAGAAAACCAGATTGTTGTTGCTGTTTGAACCATATTCCCCCACAGCTGAAGAACTTGCAAAGGGAGGCACCCAAAACAGCACATCTGTGTCATCAGTCCATCCACGYTTTCCTGTCTAAATATGGGATTTCTATTATCTTTCAGTGAGACACAACAGCCATGAGAAGAGATTCCCTTGATTTAGTGCCCTGAAACACAACCTAAAAACGCTCCTGAAAAGTCAGCACAAACATTTTAAAATTGAGATTTTGATAAATACAACGTAAGACTTGCCAGACTTTGTGTGACCTCAAAATTCAGGTTTTAACATTTACTAGATTTTAAAAGGCAGCAATCATTTTTGGAGGTGCCACTTGTAAATAAATGAGACAGATTTCTATAGACACCATGTTGCAGCTGTAGACAGGCAAAACAGACACTAAAATCTTAATTAGGAGCCAAATTATCCAACTGGGATGCACAATACTGAAGTATTTCAGTATAGGATCAAAACATTCAGACAGATTAATCGTGCTAGTGTTGTTTTCCTACTTTTAATAGTGCTGTCTAAGTAGACAAATTAACATTCTTTCAGTTTGTAAATTTACAAACAGCTTTCCAATTRCAGAGACGAGGGAGCTAAAGATAATCAAGGATTTTACAGGAGCTTAGTCATGTGAGTTCTGCTCCAGCTTTGCTGTGCTAGCCCCTTTAACACCATAGAAAAACAAATCAAGCTTTTATTTTCACTGCAAGGCAATACCAAAAGCACACAATGATGACAATAGGCTGTTTTACTGCTAATAGAATTTGCCTGCATACAGAGCTGGGTTTTAACTTAAGGCATTGTTATTGAAAAGATTCTGTGGGCCCTTTAAAATAATTTTTGTAAGCATTTGATTTATTTAGTAAATTCTTGAGACAAYCAAATGAGAATGATGTAATTATTTGTTTGCTTAGCAGGAGTATTTCAACAAACAACAAAAGGAAGAGACGCATTTTTGACCATTGAGAAGAAAAAGACACTGCTTTGGATCTCAATTTCCATCTTCAAAATAAAGACACGTTCAAGCTATTAAAAGGGCTCTAAGAGAAGGTTTGTACTCTGTAGGGAGTCTACAATACATCACTGTTTTGTCTGAGAAAACCCAGGATATATTGCTTCTTTCTCCAGTTTAATTTTAATTGCTTGCTAAACAGTTAAAGCATATCCAACATGCTGATGCTATTTTGTTTTACTTGACTGAAAATCAGCTTCAAGTCTCTTGTCACAGCCCATGAGGTTTTTCAGAACACATGAGTAGTAAGAGACAATCCCCCAGTCACATATTATATCTAAAGAAGTRAACAGCAATTAGCCATTAAATATATCAGTTTGCATATATCCATTATATACAAAGCTACCTACYACAGGTATCCAACTGAAACTCAGTGGCAAATAATCAGTATTAATTAGGTGTGGATTTTATTGCCTCACTGCCCAGACCTCTGGACCCAGAATTAACCTCTCCCACTTCACCCCAGAGATGTACAAACATCCTACATGGAGTGCAGGCTGCAGCAGGACCAGCAAAGGAGGCAGGATGAGCTCTAAGACCCATCCTTTGGCTTGCAACTGCTTGATTCTGCTATCATTAGAACAGATCAAAACATTCAGTCCTTTTTATGGCTGAGAAAATAGATCTATTTTTACAACAAATACCCTGGCCTCAAACAGCTGAGAAAATTAGCTAGCTCATACTGCAGAACAAAACAATTTTGCCATGGCATAAAGGAGCATTTTCCAGTTAAATACCCAGCAGGTTTGAATATCTGAAAGCTCAACCTCTTTTACAGAGCAAAACCAAATACAATCAGTGCTTTATAACCACTCCAGGCATGGCCCCAAAAGCTATAAAGCATCTGATAAGGGACTTTTAGTCAGCCTTACTATTTTACTCAGAACTAAAAATCTGAGGGAACCATTTTTCTTCACTGGGGAAAAACAGCCACTGCCCTGTCTGAAAGATGCTTTCAAAACAAGAAAACATTTAAAATGTGTTTTCCACTAGCAAATTCTTCTTTCACAACCTATTAAAAAGCTACAAGCGAATGCCATCATGGTAACACTGGTCAGATTATTGTAAGACTCAAGTTGCATTATTTCTGTTTATTTTCACATATTTACTAGAAAAAATAAGTTTATCTTGACCAATGGCATTCTGGCAGGGATCTGCAGTAGTGTGGCC
>JACDOX010000222.1:67895-162766 GCA_014549065.1 Cardinalis cardinalis | reverse complement strand
CCCTCTCTACAAGAAAGACTTTGAGGTGCTGGAGTGTGTCCAGAGAGGGAATTGAGCTGGGGCAGGCTTTGGAGCACAAGTCTGATGAGAAGTGGCTGAGGGAGCTTGGGGGGGCCCAACCTAAAGAAAAGAAGACTCAGGACTCTCTACAGCCTTTTGGCTCTCTACAACTCCCTGCAAGGAGCTTGTAGCCAGGTGGGAGCTGGTCTTCTCCCAGGTCACGAGCAACAGGACCAGAGGAAATGGCCTCAGATTGCACCAGGGTTGGACATTAGGAAAAATTTCTTCATGGAAAGGGTTGTAAAGTACTGGACTAGACTGCCCAGGGAACTGTAGATGTCTCACCCAGTGACATGGTTTAGTGGTGTGTTGGGAAGGATGAAAGTTTGACAAGGAAGTCTCACAGATATGTGTGCTTAGCAGAAAGATTTTTGAATGTAAAGTCTGACGAAGGAATAGAGTTGGAAGCAAGTTTTGATATAGAAGAAAAGAATTGCTGAGCCAGTCTTACTGGCTAACCAAGGAGGCAAAGGGTGTGCTAGCTAGAAGGGGTTTTTATGGCTTAGAGCAAAGGATAAACCCACCTCAAACAAGAAGATGTTTTTACCAAGCAGGAAGATAGCACAGGCACACAAGGCAGCAAATGCTGCAAGCAGAAAAAAGGTCTCAGAATTTTCCACCGCAAGAAAACTGAAAACCAACTTCTAGCTTAAACTGTAATGTACTAACTTTTAGTGATTGGAGAATAGTGACATGAATATGGTAATTATAGTAGTTATGATAGGCTATAGATAAAAGTTAAGGTATAGATTGGTTCTACTGTATTAAGATGCTCAGCAAAGTATATAATGCAATGTAACCAAAACCAAAGGGTCTCCAGGCCTGCCTGCAGCTGGAGCTGACAGTTGTGGGCACAGCTCTGTCACCCACCACCCTGGACTGCTGTAACGTCTTGGACAGAATAAACTGCATTTTGGAGAGCCCCCGGAGTCCTGCATCTCTCATTTCGGCTCTTACAGTGGTGTCCTTGRAAGTGCTGGGTTAATGATGTGACTCAATGATCCTAAAAGTCTTTTCCAACCTTAATGATTCTATGAATATATTTAGTCAAAAGTGCGTCTTCTTTGATGTTCCTCCGATTGCCACAAAGTATTTCTGAATCTAAGAATTTCTACAGAGGGCTGATGAATACCAGTAAACACAGGGATGGATGGAAAGGCTTCAAACGATGCAAATATGTTTAATCTAACACAGTTACTTCTGCCTCCAGTTCACTTGCACTGAGGAAAGCCCTTCTGAGGACAAGACTACCCTAAAAGCTCAGTTCAACATGCCAGGCTCAATGAGGAGTGCTAACAAGCAGTGCTAATTCATTAACAAGTGGGACAAGAGAAACAGCTGGAAGAGCACGTTGAAATAGACTGCAAAATGAGCTTGAACATTTTGTTTAGTTGRGAAAATGGAAAGACTGAAGAAACAAAAAAATTTGGCTATTGACAGATTATCAAGATGAATATTCAAGTCACTATTTAGACAAAGAAAAGAATATAAAAAAGGAAGATAGGGAAATCTGTATTTATAACTCATGTTGAGGAGAAAGATTTCTGGAACAAGGAAGGAGAAGGATCAAAGACAAGATATCAAGAGAGGGAATGGTTTTTCCAGAAAAATCATGTAAATTAACATACATTCCTATGTAAGTATCAGGAAGCACCTTCTGGATGATGGGCTTATGTCATCAATGACCAACAAATATCCCACAGAAATTAAGACTGGGATTACAAAAGAAAAGGAAATTACATCAGGAGTTTCTTTCAATCTTCTTGAACACTGGAAGCAAAAGGCAGACAATCCTAGATGTAAGTGGTAACTTCATGTAAGATATAAAACCAGACAGAATGGGCAAAAGGATGGGAAAGGGGAATTCAAATAATTAGAAAGAGAAGGAGACAGGCAAAAAGAAAGAGAAACAGCTGTAACAAGATTTGTTATGGGAATAATGTTAAGAAATACGAGCTAATAAAAAGGAAGGAAGGAGTTACAGCACAAGTGATCTTGAAGGTCAGGTTGGTTGTGTTCACACAAGCAGAGCACATTGTTTCTACAGTTGCCTTCAGAAAGTCACCACACCTAGGCTGGGGCACACCTCCCAGTAATTTCACACAGTTGAAAAATGTCAAATGATCTCTGTAATATGAAATAATGTGCATATTTTAATAAATGTCATTGCACTTTTTAAAAACTCGCTCTATGACATTGAGATTTAATGGGTAGCAGCAAGGTGATCTTAGACAGCCTTGTCTAGAAAGAGAATCTGAAGAGAACACAAGCCAAGTACGAATGCACCGAAGCACRGGTGCACCCCAAGAAGTGACAGGACTTAAGAAAGTGCAAATAAAAATTGTTTAAGAATAAAAAGTCAAAGCATGAAAGACAGAAGGGATTTGTCAGATATCACAAACCTCAGTGCCTCTAGGAAAGAAGCTCCTGGTAGAAAGTTATCATGTCTGGTAGCTTGAAGAGGCAACTGTAAAAGCACTTCAATTGAGTGCAGAAGCACCCACACAACTTTTTCTATGCTTTCCCCCCAATATGCCTGATCTATTTACCAACTGTTCAGGTCAGGRCCACACATTACCATGAGTTTGTTAACTGACCAGCAAAAATGAGCCCCATTCTGAGGCTCCTCCTTTGGTTCTGCTAGTCTGTAAAGAAAAGGGGCTCCCAAAGACAACTGATTCATCACTGGGTGAGAGTTCAACAGTGCTGAGTAAATATCAGGTGGCCAAATGGACACAAATAAAATAACAGCATAAAAATGTAACTGCTCCATTTCCTTGGATTGTAAAAAGTCTCTGAGAGTCTGAAAGAAAGTTCTACAGGAATAAGAGGTAAAGGCCTGTTGATTGTTGCATGTCCATCCTCTTCCATAACCATTCTATGAAGGTCATGGATATACTCGTGTCTATAAAGCAAGGAAGATTTGACTACTGGTACAAAATGTGCTTTGAAGACTTCAAGAATAGAACTAATTAAGCCACTAACAAGCATAACTTTATAGTCTTCAAAACCTCACCTCAASAGTTTATCATCTGAATTTTGCTTATCCCTGATGACAACGAAAACCCTTCTACTTGCATCAAATTCAAGGTGAAACTTATTACAGTACTTWAACGTTTTATAAAAATTTACAGTGTATCAAGCAAACCTATTCACTACTTCAAGTTCATRGCTGTGAGTTCTTTAAAACTGTTTTCATTTTRCAGAGTAACCCCACTGTGGCAGATACAACCCAKGCATATATTCATGATCCCTTTAAMTACAGSACAGTTCAGGAGGGCTACAAGGAATCCTGTGCAACCACTTGACAAATTTGATACTTCAGAATATTAGTAATGTCAAAATTAAGAGAATGTCAATAGCAGTGTTCTGGTCTTACATTTTTCTGCATCAGAAATGCTTTGATACAGAACTTTTCTCACCAAAATTCCAGTATGCAGCTATACAAATGTAAGAGATACACCCACTTGCAAGATACTTATGCATATATTTATGTATAATTTTAAACCAGAATTTTGTATGCAGATACTTCCCTGGTTTGATGAGACAAAATTTCCTTCAACAGCAGCTGAAAGATTTATTTACTAGCTCTTTTTGAACTTGAAATTTATGTAATTTTTGAAGTATTTTATATCTAGCTTTAATGGTAACAGCACTGYAACACAACTATTGTTGCACCCCAACTGAATTTAAATATACCTGCTTCGACAGGAATTGGCTTCTCCAGGAGAAAAATTGTCTGTTTCCAGTGTGTTTTGGTACACTGGGGACCAGTTGAAAATAAGACCTGCAATGGGAGAGTTCAAGAGTTTGATTAAAAACAATCTTTTTCATATCACACCACATCAATCAATTACCAAACACAGATGCGCATGCAGTCTTTGCTACAGCAAAACAGACTCGCTGCCAAACACCTTGACACAAAATAAAATCTTCATCTCTCAAAGACATTTCTAAAATGCTTAACTCCAAATGCTCACCTTCTTGTGGCAGTTCTTCTCAAAAAATACATCAAAGTAGCCAGCAATTGCCTATAAAAAAAGAGGCGAAAATGTAAATACGATAAAGGAATAACAGTGACGCTCAAGAAAAATTCTGTGATTCATATATGCATTTATTGGAATTTCTACTTCTTTTCAAGTGTTTATAAGAGGAACAAGCTTATATTTATGCTTTCAAGTATGCTAGAAATCCTAGGTTAAAAAAAAAAAGCTGCCATTATACATACCTTTGCTCTACTTGAGAATATTCAGCCCACTGTAATTGCATTTTATTACACATCAGATCTTAGTATGAATTTCCAAAACAACCCACACACCTTAACTGCAACCAGAATGATACATGAGAAAACAGCCTTTCAGATGTGCAAACCCACAAGCACAAAACTCAGTCCTTCTCCTGCCCATGACCCTCAGTAAACCCACACCAAGTATCCCTCCCACRAGGGATTCTGCAGGATTTGTTCACTCCCTGTGTGGCTAACAGGAATTTCCATAGAAGCTCCCTGTGAGCAGAGGCAGAGCACAACCAGGCAGGGAATCCTTTTCTTCCTCTACAACACACACAGATAAGGAAAAACATTCACAAATGCTTCCTGCTGGCGCTTCCAGCAGCTAACAGATTCTAATAGTAACTCTCCATATGATTCCTTCTCTGTTCCTCCTGCCATCCCACTCCTAACATCCATAGCCTCTCTCTTCAGTGCCTAATTCATTAGTGGGACTTTTCTTYCAGTTTGAGTAGGAAAAGAAATCATAGACTATTTTGGGTTGGAAGGGGCCTAAAAGATCATCTTGTTCCAGCCCCTGTGCTATGAACAGGGACAACTTCCACCAAGCCAGGTTGCTCCACACCCATCCAACCTCACCCTGAACACTTCCAGAGCTGGGGCAGCCRCAGCTTCTCTGGGCAATCTGTGCCAGTCCCACACCACCCTCACGGGGAAGAATTTCTTCCTAATACTAGTAGATATAAAATGTTCACACACAAAACACTATACTGACACTATCAGTCAACTCAGTCTTTTAATGCTGGACTGYTTTCTTGAAAATGCCTTGTTAGAGTCCCAGAAACCCAAATAAACAACTGGAAGATGCTAATAAAACATCCRCTTCAGTTTCACCTGTGAAATCCTGTCCATGCTCACCTTTATTTGCTTTCTCCTGTCCTGTGAAAAGGCTAAAGCACATCTGACTCTGGTACCAAGGCAGTTGTGCTTTTCTATCACATCAGCCCRAAGAAATAAGTTCCCCAAGAGAGTTTTTGAGTAACCACAGAGAGCTGAAGTTACTCAGCTGGGGACTCTCTCCATCCCTGCCATGGGAGGAAGGGACTCTCCCCCATCAGCTGCATCCAAAGGAAGTAAGTGCCAATGCAATGATGGCAAGCCTGTTCCATGAGAACTCACTGCAAACAACCCACTGGAAACTCTCTCTTACTACACCAGGGCTCTTCTCCTAGGCCAGCACCAGGAAACTGGTTGTTCTGAAAAGCTAAAAAGGACAGTTTTATAGCACACCCTTCATACAGATCCACACAAGATAGTGACGGAAAAAAAAGTAAAACATGTTTACAAAATTAGGGAATAGGGTTTTATCAGTATATAATATATAATATGAATAAGTCATTCTGGTATTTTTCCTCTCTAGTCTAAATCCAAAACAGATGTTGCCAACACAATGAAGAATAAAATGCATTAAACCAGTAAAACTATGCTAAAGTACCTGCTTTTCAACAAAGGGCACTCCAGACAAGCCTGGCAAGTTCCAAACAGCAATGTGGCTAAAGGATTAAAATACAAAACAAACCATGGAGACACTGAGAGCCCTTCATGACAAATGAGCATCAGACACTGGAAACAGCGACTCTTCCTGCCCTTTAGGAAAGTCCTATCACTCAATCTGAGAATCTCATTCCTAAGTGAATCAAAGCCTTGTCTCTAATATGCCTTTTGAGTAAAGATTGAGAAGGTTTTGACAAAGTTCTATTGACCCATCAGACAACTTTTATTGATGCACAATCTTTTCTGGACATTAGTCAGAGATCAAGCAAGTCACATAAAATATTTTTCAACCATCAGCTCAATACTGCTGGTATACTTACAAATAAGAATTAGGACGTGATTACTGCAGGAGAACAAGGTTGTGACAACAAAAATACATCRAGGAGAAAAAAAAATCTGGCTTCCAGAGAAAATGAGCCAATCAAGCTACATCTTGGATCAAAAAGCCAAGAGCTCCAGGCAGACAGACCTAGCTAAGGTGGATGCAAATATCCATACACTTGGTAACACGAGGTGACAGAAACACCCTATGTGCTACCCTGAGAAAAGGCTGCAGARAACTATTTTTTGGGGTCAAGTTCAGGTTGAAAAGTTAGAAGCAAAGAAAGTGTTCCCTGCTGCCTCTCCTATGTTAAGGGAAACARGATTTATACCTTTTGTTAATTACTGGATAAATAACTATTTTACTCTTTACAGTATCAGTGGTTTCCCTATCTGAAACAACCTGAAACACTGACTTTGAATAGCTAATCCAGAGTATTAATAATAACACATCACAAAGATCACCTTAATCAGAGCTCCAGGGATTACAGAGAACAAGAGCTCTACATTGACCCATTAATTTCTTCTTGTTATGTTCTAAAATGGATAGATGTCCTTCTATATCGAATACTGAAATATTTGTTGAGCCAGAAGAAACCAAAAATAGAAAAATATTATTGCTCAAGTTCCTGAGGATATGCTCCTGTGAACAGCTCTGGGAATTCCTCAAAATTTTGTCAGTTAAAACTGGGCAGTGGAGGCACCCTAAAACTGAACACACACTCTGGTGAGTTATGTCAAGAGACAACTCCAGCCCTGTTTAGTTAAACAGAAATTATATTTTTTAAGTTAAATACATCGAGGGGAGAGCTTGAATGACATTTTGAAAACTAACTGTAAGAGCACATATTGCAATTGAGAAATCTAATGAGTATCATTCATTAATAACTTTCAAAATGTTTTTGAGCCACCTAGAAGACCCAACCACATACACACTTGGTCTGATGATTTCCTTTCTGAAATTGGTTACAAGTATACAATTAGTTTTTACCAACAGTGTGTTTAATTTCTATCTCTCATATTTTAAACCTTTGAGAAAATAAGAAGTCTAATACCAAACCCAGTAGTTACTGACCACCTGCAGCTATTCTACAAGCCAATTACATTGAGGAAATACAAAAAGCAAAAAAGCACTRAATTAATATACTCCACTTTGATGCACATAGCCCTGGCTTGCTGTTTAAAAATAAAAACCTGAAAATGTTTAAAGCTGCTGTTCAACAGAAAGTTATCTGCAAATTCCCAGGGAACAATATCCATCTCAACTCCATGCCAAAGCCTCCCAGTAACATCCAGCCTTCTTTTCCTCTCCCTGATCTCAYGTGGAAGATTTTTTTTGATAGATTGCATGTGTTGCCCTGCCAGTACCATCACCCTGAATGGTACTCAATTTATCTAAATTAGACATTATTTTCATGAAGTAAGTTCAGTTTTATTTCTGAACATACMCCCTAAAGGAGGTATTAAATTCATCAGCTGTTCTTGAGAAACTGATTGTTTTGTATGGTTCCTATATATGAATRTACACCAACTATGTCTTCCATAGTTGGTGTATATTCATATATGCTCATTCAAACACAAGGCTATGCTTAAAATTTTAATTATATTGTCAGTGTTCTGAGATCTTTCTGCTTTCAAGCTGTTTTGTCATCTTTGGTCTGCCYCAAGCCAAAGGGATCTCAAGGCAGCTACACAGATACCTACAGACTCGTCACAAAGAGCACACCCAGCCTTCCTAAAACCCACCAGGTGATTCTKCAGAATGACACAAGAAAGACTTGGAGGTACTGGGGAGGCTTCACAGAAAGGAATGGAGCTGGGCCAGGGTCTGGAGAAAATCTGCTGAGGAGGAGCTGAGGGGGCTGGGGGAGTTTAGTCTGGAAAAAAGGATGCTCAGAGGGGACATTCTCACTCTCTACAACTCCTTAAAAASAGGCCTTGAGAAAATGGCCTCAAGTGGCACCAAGGGAGTTTAGATTGGATATTAGGAAAATGTCCTCACCAAAAGGGCTGTTGTCAGGACCCTGGACATTCCTCTGGCTGCCCTGGGTGATTCCAGACCCTGGCAGGGGGCTCAGGGACCTTGGCATGGAGTCACAAACACCTGTGCCTTTGATTTTAGCCCATGGAAACAATTACCAACTTTGTGTGAGGAGTTACAAGCCACAAAGGTTTGAATAGAATGATAGTGAATTTGTCACTGTGTGAAAAAGTAGAATTTTGGGGTTTTTAGAACGGAGGTTCAAGAAGCAAGATGAAGGAATCTGGGTGTGTCCTTCTCCTTCCTCTTGTCCTCCATCTCCTGCTGTGATGGTGACAGTTCTGCATTGGTTTAGAGACAGACTGTCTAACATAGGTGATAGGCATTGGAAAATTACTGTAAATAAAGTACACGTAGTCTGTAGTATAAAAAGTTAACACCACCCCAAGGGCAGGGACTGTGCCACAACCCGACCTGCTGGGCAGACCTCAGCAGGTCAGAGAAAGAATGGAACAGATAAGAGCAAATAAACAGCTTGAAAAGCAGAGCTGAGGAATCCTGACTTCTTCTTTGGTCGTGGGGCTGGGAAAGAAAAAGACTTTCTAATACAGGCTGRGAAAAAAGAGACTTTCTAATACCTTGGGGTCATCTCAACCACAGACACCCGAGAGGCTGTCAGGTACTGGAACAGRCAGGCCAGGGAAGTGGTGGGGCCACCATCCCTGGGGTGACTGAAGTCATGTCCATGTGGCACCTGGGGATATGGTTTAGGGCTGGACTTAGAAGTGCTGGGTTAGAGGTTGGACTCAGTGATCTTGAAGGTCTTCTGCAATCTAAAGAATTCTATGTATGCCTCCAGAAAAGTATCAAAGAGCACAGAGGCACAACACAGTTCTAATTATTTGTCCTCTCAGCGCTTTGCAAAAAGCTTGACATAAACCATTAGAATTTCTGCTTTTACATGAAGCAGTGGGAGTCACAGAATATTCTGGGTTGCAAGGGACACAGAAGGATCATTGAGCTCATGGCCCATAGGGGATTAATGCCTCAACCTTGGCATTAAGAGCACTGTGCTCTGACCAACTGAGCCAATGGTTCAGTCTTCCTTGAAAGAGCTCTGCAAAACTACAATCTCTGATAGCATCACACAGGTCTGTTTCAACACAGTCCAAAAACCCCTAAACCAAAACAACCACCACCACTCTCAAGCTGTGTTATGTAAGCACTGCACCACTTCAGAAACTGATGTGTTGGGGCAAAGGAAAAAGAAGGTAGAAATAAAGTACACATACATGATGCTTTCTTCAATTTTATCTACAATCACTAGTCCTGTGTATTTAAAACAAAATCTCACAAATCTAAAAACTGACACAAACCAAAGTTAAAATACTTGATAACAAAAAACTAGCTATAATATTGTGGGTTTGTTTACGATCTTCTTTTAAGGAATTTATACCTTCCCTTCTTTCTTTTTGTAACTTGTTGATGTTTATGTTGAAATGCACAATTATGTATCTTTTATGTTTAAGTGCATTTCTGAAGAAGAGATATACTTCTGTAAAAGTGAAGTTCAAAATATTTTCCTTTCATTGACTTTTGAACAGCATCCCAAATTACAGCAGCTATAATAATCACAAGCATCTATTACATATGCAATACCACAAAGAAAGAGATTTCCAATGTCTACCACTTGAAGTAAGATTCAGTCCTCCCCTCTTGTTGTGTAATTTATCACATGCAGCAAAATATAAGGAAAAAAAATCAGAAGTGGCATACTAGAAGTAATCACAGACACATGCATATTAAAATGAAATATAGGGCTGGCCAGACTTTCATTAAACATCTTTYTTACAAGCCAAACTAAACATCTTTTTTACAAGTCAAACTAAAGAAAAATAACTTCTCCATAAATTCTAAATGATGCTTTACAACTACTGCCTTGGATTCTTTTTCATCTTGTTTTTTATTTTTTTTAAGCATAATGATAGCTGGTTTTTCTCTTACTGCAATTTCTCTCAYCTTTTTGTGACACCTTTGACAGCTCATTTACAACTTCACCTACAACTAATCAGTAAGAATTTAAACCTTCTTTGGAAAAATCTTTCAAGTGCCAGTCTCCTGAATACCATGAAAGAGGAAAACAAMAAAAAAAAAAGACTTCTAAACTGGTAATAAATGATTACAACTCCAGCCTGACACATGCTCGAGCCTCAGAGGACAGTAAATATTRGAAAACAAAACCAAAATATTATTCTTCCTGTTCTCAAACAACTTGCCAGAAGAAAAGGCAAGCTATGAGGACAAAAACTCCAAAACAAAGCCACTGTATTTACCCAGGGAACTAAGGTGGCCAAATAAGGAATGAAGGAAACATTAAGGATTAGATCTACATTAATAGATAYACATTACTGAGGCTGCAGAGCAACATCCTACAAAGGTCAACAAAGAGTTCGCTCAACTAGGAATAAAATATTCCTGAAATTAAAACAGCAGGCACAAACTCCTRCTTGATTTTGTCAACCCCCCATTTKGATGAAGAGTTCATGTAGCTTAAGGTCTTCATTCATTACTGAGGGTTTCTAAGGTGTCCATGCAAACATATGAAAAACCTGTAATTTAAGGAGGTCCTCCCARCAAGATTCACTTGTCTTCAAACTGTTTTTCTTCCCTCCCAGATAAATGATTTCAAGACTATTTTTCTCCCCATTGATTCATGTAACGTGTACCAAATATAATAAAACCAGAAAAGGCTTTAAYATACAGTAAATGAGTACACATTATTTACAATCTTCCACTCAGAGCCTTTAGCTGAAATGCAAAGAAAAATCTAAATTTTAATTCAAAAACATTTGAATACTAAGGTTTTTTTCCTAAAGAAAATGGCTGGCTGTACATGCAGCATTTCAACAGGACAAAACAAATGAGACTGCTCCTTTTCTTATGAGAACTCAAAGGCAGCCTTACCAATTCACTTAGGAACAAGGAAATTAAAAATTATCATCATCACTATCACCTACAGTGAGTAATTTATCATTCTTGCTCTTCACTAGTATCATGTTCCAACAGTGAGTGGCTACAACAAATACAATTAGACAGCTGGCCACAGAAGTGGGAGATAATGTGCTTTTGATGGAGTTTATCCAAGCATGGAGATGGAATGTTTGTCATCCATGCAGCAGAGCTGCTGCGTTTTTATCACAGGGAAAAGAAACCCCTGGCAATTAAAACCCAGCAATTTTGTGTTTTAAAGATTAATAATCTGGATGTCACTGCAGAGAAGGCTACAGAAAAGTAAACAGATGAGAAGGATAAAACCTGCTCTGTAACAGGGTAGTGCAGTATTTCCTTTACTCAGAAATCAGGCACTCAAGGTGGATTTAACTGTGGTACCCACACCAGATTTCCAACTTCAAGCTTAAAAAATTTTGTTTCTCACCTAAGGTTGGGACCAAAGATTTATATGGTAATACTTCCAGTTGGCTCCCAAGTGGAAGACCTGATATTAAGAAATGAAACTGCCAATCACTTAAAAAAATTCAACAAGCAAAGATTTTTTTCCTTAGAATAATTTTCCCTAGTCAACTCAACTTCCTTTTTCCTCCTGAAGGTTTTAATACATCGGTCACGTCCTCTAGTTCATTATCCTTCTTTCACCCCCTTCCTCCCTCCCACTTTTTATACACATACCCTGCTCTTTGACAAAATCTCCTGGGAGCAATGAAGAGATACTGCCATTTTCCTCTCAGGGGATATTGTTATTCAGCTAGGAAAGATCAACCTTGATGGACTCCCAGGGGAAATGCTTGCAAACAAAAGAGAAAGTTTGTCAATTGATTTCTGTRCTGAGGGTAATCACCATTGTATTTTATCTCAAAAGCTCACACAGTGATCAACTTAGAATACAATTAATGGAGTATTTTTCTAGCAGCATCTACTAACTGATATTAGCCAGATGTCTCATTAAAATCAACAGTGACAAACTCTAGCTCTTTATTAGGAAAATGCACTTCTGCAGGCTAATTGATGGGGTTTTTTCTGCTATTATCTTTGTAGGACCAAAATCAAGTCAACTTGCAATAAAAGTACTTTGGAACCATTTCATATAATGATGTCATGCAACCGTTTCACACTTTGAAAACCTTCAATCTTTGAAAGATAAGATAATAATACATAAAATTAATGCTACAAAATGCTTCTTTGTGGCAAAGCATGTGAGGAATKAAGAAAAAAATTAACAAAAAGCAATATATTCTCAGAAAAAAGCATTAACTACCTCACCACCCTGTCTCAAAACTTCTAAAATACTAACCAGCACACAAAAAAACATACTTAAAATGTTTCTTTATGCTCAATAATTTTTTATTTCTTATGTGTATTAGAATTTTTTTGGGAAGACTTATTTAATTTCTTGAACATCTGGAAGAAAAAAAAAACTATTTAGAGCCTTAATAATTTTTTAAGGCTATGATTCAATGTATTGCAGGAGCATCTGAAATACGTTCAAGAGGCACCTACAGTAAGAGATGAGATTCATCTCTTATGAGCATGACCTAATACTCTGCTAGGGGGTTTTTTGGTCACATAGAAGTATGAGAGTAGTGTCAAATAGGTGGAAGGACAAGCAAAGCAGATGTGTCAATGCTATGCTCTTAGTTYTGTGAACTGCACAGCTTTTCTATTTTACACAAGCTCACCACRATGGCTGGGCATTCATGTCCTTAGTGCATTTCATCCAAACCCAGGAAACAGCCAGCTGAGGAAAAACTGAGCACAGATTTTAGAGGAACTTAACATTATTTTACATGGGCAGATAGTGATAGGGCAAGGGGAATGGTTTTAAATTAAAAGAGGAGAGATTTAGAGTTGGTATTAGAAATTCTTACTGTGCAGATAGTGAGGCCCAGGCACAGGTTCCCCAGAGAAGCTGGGCATGCCCCAGCCCTGCAGGCTGGGTGGTGCTTGGAGCCACCTGATCCAAGGGGTGGGACCCCTTGGCCATGGCAGGGGGGTGCAACCTGGTGATCTTTAGGATCCCTTCCAAGTCAAACCACTCTATGGTTTTGCCACAGAACCATGAGGTGCAGCTTCTGCTGCCTGAGGGATCCTGGGGGTGTTCCAAGCCATGACTAAAGCAAGTGTGGTGATGAGTTGCTAAAAAAATGCAATTGTGGCTCTGACTCCTGTCAGCCTTTCCAGTGTCCTGTCCTAATAGCAAAGACAGACAAACAGGCTGATGGGAGGAAGAGCAGACCCTGAAAAGGCTGTTACTTCTAAAGATGCCAGCTGAGAGTTTAGCTATTCAAATATAATGTTGCACACTCCACCCAGAAGARCCCACAGCCCTTCTCTCTAACTACTTGCTAAATTACTCCCCATCAGTGCAAAGCTTCTGCAAAGCCAAGTTCAGCAAGAGCAGCTGTGCACTCCATGCTGCTGAAACACCAGTGCAGCAATGCCTGCCTCACACTGCTCTGCATGCACACAGTGCATGGCAGGGAGCATGGAAACCCACCCACACAGCCAGGGACACTGCAAACCACCAGCAGGAGGATCCCCAGAACAAATAACAGAACCCTACAAAACACGTACCCTAAATAACTTGTGCCCCTACTTTTTTTTTTTGTCATCTTTTAATGACAAAAAGATGTCTGGAAAGATGTCTCAGAAGATGTCTGTCTCAGAAGATGTCTAAAAGGATGTCTAAGAGGATGTCTAAGAGGAGGTCTAAAAAGAGGTCTTAAAAGAGGTCTGATACAGACTTCCATTTAATAAACCCAAAAATGTTACTGTGTATTCACCCAATTTGGTGATAAGTGACAAGTAAATATGAAGTATTAGTACACACCTACTAATTAAAAATGATAATGATTTGCCTGGATTCTAAGGACACATTATTCAACAGAGACAGCCCTAGTTCTGATGGTAACACTGCTCTGCTATYAGCAATGTTGATGGCAACATCAGGGATAAGACAACCAAATCTGCTTCCACACTTGCATGGCTGAGGAAAAGCTGCTTTGAAATGAAATACAAGCATATAAAGATGGATTTCCAAACTGCTATTTTTGTGGAGTATTTTTTGTAAATAAAGCAAAGAYATTTTAGAATGCTCATATTTTAAAAAAACCCTGAAAAATCCTGAGAGAAGTACCAAACCATAGAATTTTGGGAAATGTACGCARCTTTCGCTTTTTGCGCAGAAAATGAAAAGCCAGTAGAACAACAAAACATATGCAAACAAGAAAAACATCAAATATTATTTTTAAAGGACAAATTGCAATCTTAAAGCATCTCCTCAAAAATTTCAACATAAATAATGGACTTTTATTGTTCATTTACTGCAAGGTTAGGCAGGCTGATAWGATGGATGAACTGTCAACCTTCAACTAAAATTCTACAATCCATCATAGAAACTGTAGAAATTTCACTCAAAGTGTCAATAAACCTAAATGATGAAGTGCAAAATACTTTACAGCATTCTGATCATTTTTTAGAACCTGCATTTGCTGCAAAATTTCAGAAACACTGCTCTTACCCCACTTCCCTCCCCTTCTTCTTGGAAGCCATAAAATGGAGGTATACATCTTGATTTATACACCAATGACGCCACAGAATCACAGAACAGAAATGAAGTTTTTGTAAGAGCTTAGTGCTGGGGAAAACAATGTTTATAAAATAAGCTATTTTACTTTACCCAAACATCAGAAAGATGACAAAATTTTGTAAAGATTCCTGTTTAATCAGTTATTCAAATATGGCCAAATTAAGAAAATTAAACCAGGGCTGCAGTGGAGCTTGATCTCAAATCAAACCTGACTCTGCCCTGAGGCAACTAGATTTATCCTATGATACCTTGAAACAGGAGGGGGTCCATTTGTATGCATAGAAAAATATACAGACTTCCATTTAATAAACCCAAAAATCTTACTGTGTATTCATCTAATTTGATGATAACTGACAAGTAAATATGAAGTATTTGTACACACCCACTAATTAAAAATGATAATAATTTAAACTATATGCATGGGAAAATTTCACTTTTTTTCAACAAACTCTTATGCAACTACTACTCTGCAAAAAYGTTGGCAAATGCATCAGCATGACCTAACATCCAAACCAGGAATTACATTGCCTGATGCAGGCATCCAAGATTTTGTCATCACCCTAAGCAGTTTCTATCATACAGAAACATATTCTTTGTGTCCATGTCAGAGGAAGCCTSCAGCTCTTCTTTGTATACTCATGCAAAATCTCAACATACCAGTTKTAGCAGAATTATCTCAATATATTAGAAGTAAGCTAAAAATTACCCCTTTACACTTGATTTTGTGATGTGACTTAAGCATGAAACTCCCAGAAGTTTCACAGTACTCCAGAGGGCAAAAATTCCAGTTTCTACTACTGATTCCAGAGYGTAATGCTCTTTTGTCAAATTTGATGATGGTATTTTAATAAATTATTAGAAAGCATTTAGAATTTGTATTGCATATAAAAGCAAATTACTGACATTGCTGTAAAAATAAGGCTGTCTTTGCTTATAATGTAATGTTTGAAAGCTCAATGCATTACTCAGGCAAGCTAACACCAGACTTTCTTGTATTTCAGAAGATGGGCTAGAGAACAAAACAGAAATATCCCAGTGCTCCTTACCCTTCCCTTTCCTCACCTACCTGCATTGCCCCATAACACCATTACTGGAGTTTTACATCCATCTCTCTCTACAGAAAGAGCTCATCTGACACCTCTGTACTGCAGAAATGAATGTTTCAAGGCAAGGACTGATGATAAATGAAGGATAATTAATGGATTGTCTCTTAGTCCAATGCAATACCAGCCATGGATGAAGAAACTGAAATTGTCTTACCGTACACTGTGTGCTCATTGTAATGCTCAGAGTAAAATCTGAAGAGAATTCCAAGTCTGGAGTGGATGCAGTATTGCAGTCAATATGCTGTCAGAAAGGGTAATAAAATTCTGTCAGTAAAGGTGACGAATGGCAATTAAGATCTCCCTTTAGACTAAGGTTGTTCAGTTGTTCTCTTTTATAAGGCAATACTATTTCATCTTTCCAAAAAATGGGAAGAGACTAAAAAACGACCTAATCCCATGTGACAAAACACCTGAAACTCCTCTTCCTCACACACCCAAATAAACAAGACACTTTGAGTAGTAGTGGTATGGAACTACACATAGCAGCTCATTCTGTTCAGGAAGTCCCTTCTTGAAGGCAGCTGGCCCTTGTTGAGAGTARGCAGCTTTCACAGGCATCCTGACCTGTTTTACCCCTTGTTCATGTAGTCACATGGTAAACTACAGCATCAAACTGCTGTGKGTTAAAACCAGGGGGGTTTGATTTGCCAGATTGGTTTTGTATCCATCTCAGAAGAACTGAGGTTGAAAAAGACCTTTGAGAATCCCCTTTGCAGTCTTTCACTGGACTCACTCCAGGACAGTCATCTCACTCCTGCCCTGGGTGGGGAACCTGAGAGTGGACAGGGCACTCCAGAATTCATCTCCCTGGGGTACAGCCAAATCCCTGGGGTGCAAGAGAACATGCCTCTCTCTTGAGCTGCTGGTGGTAAGTCTTCTTCCTAATGGAGCCTAGGAGGCTGCTGGCTGCCTCTGCCACAAGGGTGTGTTTTACTGGCTCATRGTCAGCTTGGTGTCAACCAGAACCCCCAAATTCCTCTCTGCAAAGCTGCTTTCCAGCCAGGGGGTCCCATCTGCTGTGGGTACATGGGTAACTCTTCCCTCCTCTCTGCAGGTTTCTGCAGCCAGCTCTTGGGTCATCATCAGCACAAGAGGGACATGGAGCTGTTGGAGTGAGTCCAGAGGAGGCCACCAAGGTAATGCAGCACCTCTCCTGTCAGGAAGGGCTGAGAGAATTGGGATTGGCCAGCCTGGAAAAGAGAAGGCTTTGGGGTGACCCAGCTGTGGCCTCCAGTACCTGAACAGAGCCTGCAGGAAAGATGGAGAGAGACTTTTYCCAAGAGCATGGAGTGACAGGGCAAGGGGGAATGGATCCAAACTAAAAGACAGCAGGTTTAGATTTGATATTAGGAAGWAATTCTTTCCTGTAGGGTGGTGAAGCCCTGGCACAGGYTGTCCAGGGGAGCTGTGGCTGCCCCATCCCTGGAATTGTTCAAGGCTGGATTGGAGGGAGGTCTGAGCAACCTGGGGTAGTGGAAGGTGTCCCTGCCCACAGCAGGGAGCTGGAACTGGATGATCTTTAACCCAAAGCCTTCTATGAATTTTCATGCTGCCTTGTCTTTCTTTAGGGAATGTTTTGCTTCTTGAAAAGTTACATTATGAACTATATAGAACAAGCAGCACTTGATGTGAGCAAACACACCAAAGTACCTTCTGTAATAATCATAATGATGAATGGGAACATTTTTAAACTTTCCCTACAAATATAATCCATTTGTTCTGTGGGATAGCTATTGATTAAAACAATTTATCTATAATGCCACTGTTCCTCAACTCATTTATTTTACTATTTTGTACTRTAACTCCAGCAAACAAGCACATGCATTGATTTTAAGTTATTTTAAAAACCATGAGGGCTAAATGAGAACAAATGAACATAAAGCCATTCAGCACAACAGTTATGCTACATGCTGCACGATGACAAAGTCTGATAAGCTCCTACATCTGAGCTGAACAGTGACTGTTCATGACAGCATGGATTAGAAAGGGATATGCATGCACTGTTATCTGTAGAGCATGGCCAAAGTAAATTTGGCTTTGGATAGAAGAAATCATAGAACAGAACAGTCTAAATATGGGAAAATTACCTTACTAAAAGCTCAAAAGTTGGTAAAAAAAGCAATTAATAAAACCTTCCAGTCTTAGCAGCAAGAACCTTACTGCACTTTTATAATTTCAAAGATGCCAAAGTTTGTGTGTGCCATGTGAATTTTAGCCCTTCCTCCATAAACCAAGGAAAATTCTCACCTGCCTCCTAAGCATTAAGTAATATGCTTAAKGACAATATACCTTAATGACACTGGCTGTAGATATCAGTGTGTTTGGATCCAGCACCTCCACAACAGCTTCTGGAATGACAGCTTTCTTCATACAAGACATGTCAAAGCCRTACACATCTTCCCAGAAAAGCAGCTTTTCCACATGCTTATTCATATCCCCAACAGCTACCAGACTGATGGTGCACAAGTCAGGATAAACTGTAACAACACAAACAGAGTAGTGAAATTTTATTCTATACACACAGAGGAACTTTTATTCCTTTGTCTAAAAGTGGTAACATCTCAAAAGAATAAAAAAAGAACTTTTTTTAGCTCTTGGACAAGGCACTTTTTCTGGTACTTTACTTTCTAGAGYCCCATTTGTCCACAGAAGACACTACACACAAAAATTTAATTGTCACACACTAGTCTGGTACTTCCTATTCATAACAAAATRTCTTTGTTGTTGAATTCCACTACCAGGAAATGACTGGAAACTTGATATCTGAAGAAAATAATTTAGAACAGCCTATTCTGGTTTCTATACAGAGACTAACCTAAAATATATTCCATAACAGTAGACAGACACCCAAACAGAAATTCAGGCAAGGGCTTTGTAATCACAGGAAACCTCTGTGAAAAGACCTTATTTTCAGAAAAAGCATATCTTCTTACTCAAGAGTTTTATTGCTGTTTGCTATCAGCTCTGGCTGATTCTTACCTTACAAMTTAAAAAATTATTTCTGTGTACTGGAAATAACCACTTTTCTGTCTGCATCTGAAGAGTTGGAAGTGGCCCAACAGACAGAAGAGAACCTCATGGATTCCCTCCCTCCCACTTTCAGGATAAAGCTATCATTTTACACTATTTTCACATTTGTGCTTTTCCTTCTCCCAAGAACATCTTCAGAACAAGTAACTATTCACAGCTTTTACAAATAGTAGTGGAAGACTGACATTTGCCTTTTTAACAGCTGCCAACAAAGTCRCCCACAAAGAACAGCTGCTATGTACAAGGCTATCTATGACCCTAACAAATAGTAAAAGAAGGTCAATTTAYATTTAGCTAGGTTTCTTTTCACAAAGAAATTCCCATGTTTTGTTCTTCAAATTTTTAAAGCCTCTGAAGTCATATACATTGAATTCTTAACCTGATTTCAGAAAAAAATGTCAACTAAAACACCCTACTTAATTTAATTTTATTTTATATTAATACATGAAAGGGGCAGTGTTAATACAACTGAAGCCTAGTGTCTCTCTTCCTCCCCAGAATCTGGTGAACTGTAAAATTAATTTTGTCTTCAGCTCTGCTTGAAATTACAGTTTATCAAAATGAATAAATCATTGGTATAGCATGGTAGGTCAAAAAAGCAGTATTTTCTACCTTGCAAAATACTGAAGACAGAGGCAGCAAATTGAAATTAGACCTTTCATACAGTGAGCACAGTTTAGGCTAAAGGAAATATTCTTATAAATAAATAGTGATTGTAAAGAATAATCTTCTCTAAAGAAGTTTTTTATTCTTCTATGAAGACATTTAAGTAAGTACACTGGCATTTTTCTCACTTGCTGACTATTTAAGCAGAATAAATAAGTATCAGCAAGCTGAAATTGGAATCCACTTGGTAAACTGTCATCACCCCTACTTTGCAGCTGAGGAAATGGGAGCAGAAGGTGTCTCCAGGTACAGCCTACAACTCACTCAGCAGTACAAAGACAGTTTGATAAGAATCCTAACAGGAAGACAGTTAAACTGCCCTGTCCACAGCAAATCACTTGGTTCCAGCACAGCTGACAGCTG
Organism: Cardinalis cardinalis; assembly: GCA_014549065.1. NCBI lineage: Eukaryota > Metazoa > Chordata > Aves > Passeriformes > Cardinalidae > Cardinalis > Cardinalis cardinalis. The sequence continues at coordinate 142,853 of JACDOX010000222.1, read as the reverse complement.
TCACACAAGCACAAAACATCACCATGTGGTGGTGGGAGGATCTGCAGGTAGTTTCTGGAGCCACCACTGAGCGAAGACTGCTTCTGCAAGCTTTCCCACTGCTGTTYAACAGTGTCTGTGTACAACACTGGGCTCTGCCTCACAGCATTCACACCTTCAACAGCAACCACTGACAGTCCAAAAATGAAAAGACACTGTGATACAAACAACAAAAAGCAAGGGCTAAGAGCCTTTGGGGGATTATTTTTTAGGGGAATGGGTTTAATAGGATGCAATGGCACAGTGAGAAGAGAGATGAAAAGACTGGCAGTCCTTGGTTACAGAGCACACAGGAGCATTGTAGTTCCACTGGAAATGAAAATTAAACCCACAACAATACGTGATTAACCATTTTATAAAATTTCTTCCTCTGACTAGCCCTAATTTCTAGGACATGTTGTAAACCAAAGAGAAATTTAATCACCTCTATCAAGCACAAAATATTTGAACAGGATCATAATCAGTTTTTATTAAATTTTTGTTCTTATAGCAAATCCTTAAATCTGTAGTGGAACTCATGATCAATTCTTAAGAACAAGAGAAAATGTAAACACAAAATGCTTCAATTTAATCTGCATTTTCACTATTAATAGCAGCAAAAGTAGACAATGTCTATTCAGACTTCACAAAAAGAAATCTGTGTTCCACCAACAGGGCTCAGGCAGAAGACTACAGATTCATTAATTTACAGACCTACCCATGTCTATACAATGTACTGAGATTTGACTGAAAATGTAAGCAATGSTATCCGAATCATCTAAACACTGTGGACTTTTGTACATATTTAAAAGCACCTGCATAAAACTGCATTTGCCATTTCCCCATTGCCCTTGATTTCCCTGGAAATCCTCTGCTCTTTCTGTAACACTTTCCTGTGCAATCCTGACAGACTTGTCATTTTTTTTCCCATTAAGCCTATAATTCAGTAATTATTCCTTCTCACAGGTGAAATGAGCAAAATGCTGATTGGCCAGGAGCACGCACTCCTCCGAGCTCTCCCAGATTCATGGCTTTGACCATCTGTGTCCTTCTCGACTCGGTGCCCACGAGCCATCCGTCACCAGAACAGCTCACGGGCTGGGGGAGCGGGATGGGAAACCCTTCAGCCCCCAGCAGTGCCTCACAACCTGCAGGATGCTGGAGTGGAGACAGCAATCCTCCAGATACACAGCAATGACTCCACGTGAATGCCATCATCATTTTGATGTGAAGGAGCGTTGTGTTTTGGATGTATTTATGTTTTGAATGACACCTTCCTTATCTTTGTCACATCTCGACAATGTAAACTGGACTCAAGTGTGTGAAAAAATCTCTACCTGAGCAAGAGCTCTAAAGAACAAACAGATGGGCCCTGGGCAGCAAAAATGTTATGTTCCCAAACAAAGCTATTCCATACTGTACACATTACCCTAGACAGTTTGGCACAATCCACTCCAGCATGCCAATAGGCTGAGCTGAAGTAATGATGATATGACTGACTGAACACATATCTAGAAATTTGAATTCTACTCCTGGCTCAGTCACTGAAAGATCTGGTCAAATTGCAGCTGCTGCTATTRCTTTTTTCAGCTTTCAAACATTTTCTGTAATAATGATCTTGGGCTCAATAGTACCAAGTGACTTTAGACAAAATTAAGCAGATTCAGGAGTTTCTCTGGTAAGGCTTTACCTCAGAGTGAACTCTTAGTTCTGGCTCATCTGGATTTGGATGTGCAATTCAGCTGTGCTGCAGGAGAGTCTGTGCTGCTGAGCAGCCTTCTCATGGACCCAGGGCACAGCCTTTCACCTGCTGGACAAGCTGGCAGAGGAACAGCAACTGCAAGCACCCTAAACAAACTGTTGACAGAACTGAAAACCCCATCRGTGCCTGCACAACACTCTGTGCTTTGTCATGAATGAAAGAAGGACCCAAGACCATTGTCAGACCCCAAAGGATGAGTGCACTGCAGAACCAGGATACCCCATCTCTCAAAGGAATCTCTGGGAGTTACAAACCAAGAGCAAACTGACCAACAATATAGTTCAAACAGAAGTCAGAAATTTCTGGCCCTTTTCAGAAGGCTTTGGAAGTAGTAGCTAAACATAAAATGTTTGCTTATGATTTTAGGGAATGTCCCTGGATTTAATTGTATTGCAGTGTAAAATTATCAGCACATATCTACACAGAGTACACACCTATGTTCCTGATGTGGCTGGACTATTCTGCATTACTGAAAACAAAAAAAGCTCTTATTCTGTCACATTGCTTAAGYGGCTACTAAATATTCTAAGACATTGCTTGCTTGTATATTCAGCTTTGTGAACCAATGCATAAAGCCCATTTTTCCTGCAGCAGTCAGTAGTATACAAAAACTCACTGCAACCAGAGGGAAGCACTGCAGCAAGCACTGTGACACAGTCATTAATCCAATCATTAGGTCAGTGTAGTGAAACTGTGTGCATGGTTAGCACAAAAGGGGAAAAAAACCCCAGACTGATGACTACAATTGAAAAGGTCAATATGAAATACAATACTGACAAAGGAATTAAGCACATGCAGAACTCATGCACAAAACTGCACCACATGGGGAATAAACACTTACAGGCGTTTCAACTGCTTAAGATAACAATATCTAAGCTACTTAAATGTGTAAAAGAACTCCAAAGCAAACACTTTTGTTTTGTCACAACCCTACCCTCAAGCCATAAAAATAAAGACCATATTATCACCAGAATAAATATGCTGAACTGAAACAATGTAATTCCATTTGTTATTTCATGTTTGAAAATATGTCCTCCCTACACAACTTCCCTCCCTCAGGAAAACACCCTATCCACTTTCCCTCAAATCCACAGTAGCCAAACAGCATCACATCTTACAAGATAAAACTTATTTTCCTCTGTTCATATTTATGCAGAAACTTGGATTTCAGGGGGAGAAAACAAATACCCACATGTGTGGAAAGAAATAGGGAGGAAAAATTTAGTCTGTACTTAAGAATAAATAGCCCCCTCTATTCTTAAAAACACCATTAACTTGAGACCTTGGCACCCCATCTAATGTTCTCCTATTGCCCATACAGTAAATTAATGTCTTGAAGCTCCTACTAATGGAAACATTTTTCACCGAGACTGGCAACTTTCTCATCCATGCATAGCTTATTCTAAGTCTCTGAGTTCATTTAGCTTCCCCCAGAGCTGAATTTATTAAAAGAACTGAGCACCAACCTGAGCCTCCCTCTGCCAGGTACTTGTCCTTTGCATAGATGACAGAATCCAGCATTGACTCAAAGAGAAGGAAATAACCCTGTTTACAGAAAAGGGAAAGAATTTAGAAATCATGGTGTTTCTTATACTTAGTCATTCTACAGAGAGGCTTTATCAACACAGTTTAAGGACATAATAAACCCATACACCCAAAGAGATTTACAACAGCACTGTCACTTCAAAACTTGTTATATAAAGTATCATCTTTAATTTCCCACACTGCAAGTATGTAGTGCACAGAGAAAATAAACACAACATCTACACCAACAATTACCCAACAAGAGTCCTACAACAACAAAAGACAGTGAATTCAACTCAAAGTAAGTGAAAAGCTGCATSTATTGATTTTTTAGTAATAACTGTGAGGTTCCAAGAAAAATAAAAATAAAAAAATAATTWAAAAAAAGCCCTTCCCCTTCAGATCTGCAAGTAACACTGAAACTATTGTCARAGAAAGGTCAAATGAAATGCATCTTTGCTTCTCCATATTTGCAACCTCATGGTGTCCTGTATCAATCCCAGCAGTGCTCACTAAGAGAGGTGCAAATAAATCATGTACCAAACACTGGTTCTCTGGGTATTCTACATCATCTAGCAGCACCCAGACTTGCAAAATTTCCAGGACAAAAATGGTAACAACTAGATCTGCACAGGGCTTTTTTTGTGTTGGAATTAATTTTATGGCATAGGATACTGCTATTGGTGTTTAGAATAATTCATCGTAAACTTCAGTGAGTCATTTGCTGAAACAGGGAAACATTCCTTATTTGAATATTTGAGATGCTAAAAAACTCAAACAGAAGTATCAAACAAAATTAGCATTTTATAGAGAACATCCCCTTTCTCAACTACTTCTAAGCAAACTGCACATTTATGAGATATACAGCCCTTTGTTTTCCCATTGGTATACTGATTTTATACTGTTCCTGTCCTCCCTATTTGAGCATTATTGTTACTCAATACTRTAACATATTTCATCTACATCCTCACAACACCAAATCAATTAAGACAAACACCAACAAAGGTTTTGAATTTTCATTTAGCAGCCTCATTTTCATTTTACTTAAAACACAGCTTAGCCACACATGGCTTGATTTAGTTGGCAAGAACAAAATGGACAACTGAAGTCCAGACTTTGGACCTGCAGTCCTACAAGCCCAGGCAGCAGGAATTTACCAAAGAAAAGCTAGGAAGCTGCAGCAGAGAAGTTTCAGATTGGATGTTAGGAAAAACTTCTTCACTGATATGGTTATCAAGCACTGGATCAGGCTTGCCCAGGGCAGCCCTGGAGGGATCTAAAAGTCATGTGAATGTGACACCTGGGGACATGGTTTAGTGCTGGACTTTGAAGTGCTGGGTTGRACTCAATGATCTTTAARAAATGCTTAAACTTCAGAATTGCTCAGAAGTGCCATTTTCTGCAGCCTTCAGAACAACAAACCAAAACTGAAAACCCCAAAAACTTGAAGCATGACATATTTGCAACCAAAGAGAACACAATGTGAAAATAATGACCATGTCATTTTCTCAATCTGTTTCTTCTGGTAATACTGCTTCACTGAAAATTTTTCTTCCCAATCTTGTCTATTCTTCTRCTTTACTGCCCAACTTCTGTACATCCTTAGCATAAGTCCCAGAAGGAAGGCTRCTGCTTTGTGAGCAATGGGGTTGTTGGTAAGCTTTGCTGAACAGCTGAAAAGGCCTGGAGCTCCAGTTGCATCAGGCAGGAATAATGTGATGCCCACAGCAAGCCAAAAGCACAGCATGGAACCACAGCTTTCTTTTTTATACAGTTAAAAATAGAATATGTTTAGTTCACAAAAAGTATTTTTAGACACTTTTAACTGAAGATGAACTGTTTTCATAGTATTTTAAAGGTAACCTCTAGGACATACTGAAGACTGGTCACTAGCAAGAGTCAGTAATTCACAAAATGACAACTTTAAGGATTAGGTCTTCAGTTCCTTCTTTCTGCCCACTACCTATGCCTGCCAGTCTGTGCAAGGAGTACAGCTGGAAAACACTCTCAGGAGACATACAGAGAAATTCTCACCATTCTTTCCTGACCTTTTCACTCTGGCATTGCTGGTTCTCCCCCCACTGCCAGTTTTCTCTCTCCCCCATTCATTATAGCATTCCTGTAAGTTACATAAACCATCAGTGTTTATGTAATTCACTGCTTACACCAAAACATTTTGCTCAGTGTGCTGTGATCACCTGTAGWGTAAGTTGGAAAGCAATTTCACAGCCTGCTGCCCCACCTGTAGGGGAGCTTTCTGGAAAGAGAATTACACCTGACATTTTTCCTTGGGATGCTGTGGGGAACTCTTGCCTCACCCCCAAAAATGGTCAAGGGTTTATTTTTTCTTAAGCATGTAGTGACATCCTCAAAATCAATCACTGCAAAGAGATCTCTATGACACAAATCTGTGAGCTGCATATTATTAGTACAATCTTGATAGTGGCTAAACTAAGACACATAAAAGGTGACATTCTCTCTTAAAGACAATCTGAATGCGCAGAACACCTTAAATTTTATGTTGTCCCATGACACGTTTTCTATTAAAAAGCTGGCCATTTCCTTCTCAGAAGGAACATAAACTCCTTATTTCTTGTATTTGCAAAGCTGAAACAAAATGTTCTCCAGCTACCACCAAAGGCCCATATAAACAGATGTGGACAGGAGCAGAAATGCAGCACTGTGAGTAACTCTGCTCAAGCACACTGCTCTGCCCTGCCTCATGTCAGCCCAAGGAGACACCCACTGAGCCCCTCGAATCCATTAGCAATGGGAATATTGCTACATTTCTTAGACATCCTTTGTATCTGTTTTCTGTGTTCCTAACAGAATTATAAAAGACTCCCAGATCTTTGATGCCTTCATATTTTGCATTTTCCCTATTATTCAAATATACTACAGCAGTGTYGTATTCATTTTCATTTTAGTTCAAAGCTACATAAAAATATTTTACCAACTGATCAAAATATAAGTATTCAAGTTCTTTTAGCTTTAGTTTTTCAGTATTTACATGATAATCTTCATAGAGAAAAAGAGTTTAAATTCTTTAAAAGCATCAAAAAGTGGATTAGCATGTTTACAACAGCAAGAATTAGCAGAATTGCTGGTGCAGCTGAAAAAAAACCTGTGTAAAGACAGAATTTGGAATCATTGTTTATCTACTTGAATAAGCATTTAGTTTCCCCTCCACCTGCTATCAAAGATGCATTTTATTATTTTCTATAACATTACTGAACCTGGTCCGGTTCTCCAGATTCAGTAAGGCCCAACCCTGAACATTTAATGAGATGAAAAACAGCCATCAAATCACAGGCCCAGAGAGTCAACTTCATCTTTTTTAATCCCCAGTGGTATAAAAAAAAGTGCATTATTGTCTTACATTGAAGTTTTCAACTACAAGATTTCCACTGGCCTAYACAGCAAAGAAAGTACAGAAGGTATGCAACACAGATTGGACAAAAGATTCTGATCTCTGACACAAAATTTAATCTGGCACTAACAAATGCACAACATTGGTGTGGCCCACTCTATGTCATGAAAAAATATTTTTYATTTGACCAAATTCCCTCGAAACCTGCAGCACACTTAAATGACAAGCAGCAGCTACACATAAACACTTCAGCATGCTCTGCTGCAGCACCATCTCCCACATGCTAAGTTTGCCCTCATGCTGATCTCTCATGTACATTTTAATTTAAAAAAAAAGAGGAAGGAAGTAATTCATTACTGACAGAGCAAGCTCAGAAATGTCAGCATCACAGCTTGACTTTGTCATTCGGCACACCCTGTTGTTTCCTTAATAAAAGTAAGAACACCAAATGGGAAAATGTGAAGAGCAGAAATGTGATCCCCATTTACTTGTGTTGACAAAAAAAAATCATGSAAGGAAATAACTGCATCTCTCACAGAAATAGGGGAAAGGAGGAAGGAGAGAGAAGATGGTTTCCAGTGTTTCAGACATGCTCACTTCCTTTTCTTTTCCCTAGATCTTGAATGCCTCTGCTCACAGCCCATCCTCATGTATTTTCAAAATTATTTAAAAAAAAATATAAAGAAATACAAAGAAAGAGAAGAAAAAGGAGAAAAGAAAATATTAGCTATTTGACCAAAGACATGATTAAAAGACAAGTACTGGGTTGTATCCTAAGTGTATTTTAATTTGACAGTCCAGCTCTTCCCCAGTTTTATCTTGTGTAACTCTGCTGCATATTCAGTACCATAAAGCACTGCATTTAAAAAACCCAATTTATGACTCCATGCTGTACATTAACATTGTCTTTGAGACAATCATCTCAGGCAATTGTCTCTCATAGCACAGCCCCTTTACAAACAAGAAATGCAGATGATTTCAAGTGAAYAAACCTTTAGCTCTATAGTTTTAGCTAAAGAAAGGAAGCAAAAACAACACTGATGGCAAGAAAAATCTGCACACAAATGCAGCTGTGCAAGAAYATTCCAGAAAAGCATTGCATACATTTTCTTTCTTTCTGCACTCATCTTTTCAATAAGCAGTCTATGAAGTTTACAATTACTCTACCTAAATATGGGAGCAACAATTCAGTCACTTTTGTATGTCATATTTTCCTGCCCAGGAATACATGTAAGTCCTACACCCTGAATAAGAAGYAAAGGATTTATCTGTAGGTGACTTATGATACAAGCAGACAAATAACAAAATATGAGAGCCTAGTATACAACTTTTTAGTTACACAAATTAAGGTTTTTAAAGGTTTCACMTATCAGAGCTCTAGGCAGGCAGGCAGGATGATGTGTTGGGAAGGATGAAAGTTTGACAAGGAAGTCTCACAGATATGKRTGCTTGGCAGAAAGATTTTTGAATGTWGAGTCTGATGAAGGAATAGAGATGGAAGCAAGTTTTGATATAGAAGAAAAGAATTGCTGAGCCAGTCTTACTGGCTAACCAAGGAGGCAAAGGGTGTGTTAGTTAGAAGGGGTTTTTATGGCTTAGAGCTAAGGATAAACCCACCCCAAACAAGAAGATGTTTTTACCAANAAAGAATTGCTGAGCCAGTCTTACTGGATAACCAAGGAGGCAAAGGATGTGTTAGTTAGAAGGGGTTTTTATGGCTTAGAGCAAAGGATAAACCCACCCCAAACAAGAAGATGTTTTTACCAAGCAGAARRABAGCACAGGCAAACAAGBCWGCWRATGTGGCAAGTAGAAAAAAGGTCTCAGAATTTTCCACTGCAAGAAAACTGAAAAACAACTTCTAGCTTAAACTGTAATGTACTAACTTTTAGTGATTRGTGAATAATGACATGAATATGGTAATTAYAGTAGTTATGATAGGCTRYAGATAAWAGTTAAGGTAYAGATTGGTTCTACTGTATTAAGATGCTCAGCAAAGAAAAGTACATAATGAAATGTGACCTAAACTAAGGGTGCAGCTGGAGCTGWCAGCTGTAGGCATAGGCTCTGTCACCCATGACCCTGGACTGCTGTAACTCTTGGATACAATAAACTGCATTTTGGAGAGCCCCTGGAGTCCCACATCTCTCATTCAGGCTCTTACAAYGATGCATGAGAAGTTGCAGCCCTGCTACAAACCATCAAACAGTCCTGGACATGGAAACCTCCACAAAAACAAGGTCAGCAGTGGTATTTTATATAAAATCCACCCATTCTCAAGAACTGACAGATTTTCTCCTTAGAGAATCTGTCTGGTTATTGACACAGACTGTTTGTTCCCTGTACTCTTTCTCAAGGCAGTGTGGTTCCCTGGGTGAAGTGGCCCTTCAGCCACTGCTCTCCCTCRTGCTCCTGGCTCACAGCACACAGGAACTCCCTTGGGTCAGGCTGCAGACTCCACTGAAGTTTTGTTAAAAACAGTGTCCAGCTGTCTCTGCAGTGAAAGCCTGAACAGCTTTATCTGGGCCTCTGAAGTCCAAGGAGGCCTCAATCTTCAGCAACCTGCCTTGGACACCACGAGAACACCTCACAGCTCTTCACACCTCCCACTGCCTTCCTCTGTGTTTTACACACTGGGCTGAATTGAGCACAGTCACAGAAATGCCCTGGTCTGATGTCGACATTGTCAAACACACAAACTTCAGATGTCACAAGCTGAATTTAGAATGTTACAAATGTTCACTGCTAATTTCTTTCACAGGCTTAAATAAAACCACTGAAAGTACAGCTGCTCTTCATTCAGCCCCTAAACCTGGAACACAAAAAAAAAACATATCCAGAGGAATTTAAATTGGGAAACTATTATTTTGGAAGATGGTAAGTATGCATTTGAAATACAAATTTCTACAAAGACACACATGCACTCACATACACCTGCCCACTGTGTAATATTTAAGACGCTTCTCCCATTTTTCCATAATTTAAGGGAAGAAATTTATAAATGAAAGGGAGGGAATAAGAGAAGCAGTTTGTGGCAGTCACAGGTCACTTCTGCAATTAAGTAAATGATCATTAGAAACCATCACACTGAGATGCTCATAATGCAATGCTGTACCTTCTACAAGACACTGCTCTATGTGACAGTTTTTTCAGAAAGCCTAATCTAAAAACAATCCTGAGAGAATGCAGTATTTTTCCTCTCTCTTGCCTCATACTTGGTTTTAATTTTATGATGTTCCAGACACAGCTCTACAAAAAAAAAAAAACAACTTATTGTGTACTGGTCTTAAGCAGCATTCTGTATCAAGCAAAACAAAGCTAGGGCTCCATCAAAGGTTTGATATTCACTAATCTAAAAGCAGCTTGTTTTCTAAACAGAAACAGCAACTTTCCATATTTTTGTTACAAAGAAAAGCATGAGAATTTTCCTGCCAGTCCATACAGATTCTCTGCATAAAGAGGCAAAATCTGACATATACTGAACTCTTTTTCACTCTCATGCTCACATATTAGGAACTGATTTCACASTATATAATGTAGGGAAGAAAATGAAAAAACAAATTCACACAAGAAAGCCAGACAAAGAAAAATCTTCATCTGCATTAGACAACATAATGTTCCTTTCTGGACAGTGTTGGAACATTGTGTACCCTGTCCAGCTATCAATCTTACTTCCACGGCATTGTCCTCTTTATCTCTGTCATGCAGTAACCTATAAAAATCCAAACACTCYGAAATATTTACAATACCTAATTAACTGAAGTGCACATGGCTGTGWAATTTTGACATTAAAAAATGTAAATTAGCACACAAAAGAAAAATATCCAACATTCAATACTTTGTTTCTTACAAGAGCTGAGACCTGAAATCCTTTAGTTCATCTTAGAGGCACTGATTTACAACATGACTTCAGCTCACCTGTCCAGGTTCCCTTTAAAACCAAATCTTGGGCTCCAGAAAGAGAAATGGGATTTTGGGAACATTAATCTTGGTGCACATAYTAGGCAGCTGATCAGAAGTTTCTCTGAAAAAACTATAATTACATTTCTAGTGAAGCCACCATACTGTCAGAAATCACCAACCATAATGTGCTATTTTTAAATCACTGGTTTAAGCCAATGACTTAAACTATCCTTGAAACTAGTGACCTCAAYACTAAATTAAGCTCATGCTTCAAATAACACACATCACAGTGGAGGAAAAACTGCAGATTTCTAATTTCTAGTTCACTGACACATGTAATATTAAACAAATACATACAAAAAAGGCAAGCCAATTCATTTGCATCTTTTCCTGAAAAACAGGTAGATACACATGGATTCACAGAGGAGTGCCTGACCTCCCCACCAAAGGCCACTGTATATAACAGAACAGCCACAGTTTGTTAGAAAAAGAAACAAACCCCACAAAGAAACAAGTAACATTGAATATAAGCTCTCATTCCTGATCCTAAATTTCAGGCAGAAAGGAATGTTTAAGTCCCAGTAGCTGGGAGTAACATGAAGAAAACCTGGGCTTTGAAGTGCTTTTTGAAGGCCTGTGATATGAGGATACTGAATAGCAGAAGTTCACAAAAAAACAGTGCAAAAAGACGTTTCCTATCACATTTTTGATAGGCAACAGGCATTCCTATGTCACTATGAAACTCAGGCTGGCACTGGGTTTTTTAACACAGATTTCTTTATTAGGATTAATGGCAGGCAGCAAGGACAGGGGCGTAACCACCTGGCCACCACACAAAAAAGGTAACASTCCAACAGCTGAAACCCAATGGATTCCAGGAGATGGCTCATTTAGACACTGCTGTCCACCACACTTCTTTTGTACTTTTGAGTCAGTGTTTTTACTGCCATGCTGAAACCCAGCAATGAAAAGCAACATTGTTTTCAAGCTCTCCCCAGTATTTGCAGATTTCCAGAGGCAGCACCTCCCGTCCTTATCACCTTTCCTGCACTGTCAAGAGAGTCCTTGGGTGAATTTGCAGAAGGTATTTTACCTATCAGAGTGAGCTGGCTAGATGACTAATTACTTTCCATTACTGACTCCATTACTTTCACCTGAGCAGCCACAACAGTATGACTTACTGCTTTATAGATTTCCAAACCAATTTGGTAACAGAAAGTTGCTGCACCTAGAGCAGCTCAACCGTACTTAGAGAAGCTTGACTTGAAAGAGCTTGAGCAAGAGGGACCAGGATTTGTGTCAAGTACCACATAATCAGGACTGCCATCCCATCTCTGACATTGTCAAAGACACCACTGGAATAATGATAAATGCTTGGTTAAAAAAACCCAACTTTTGAATTGAAATAAAACACATCTTTTTCCTGAAAATAACTTGAAAAGAATAGCCATGCACCTTACCATCCACTCAGATATAATTACATCCACTTTTTCCAAAGGCAGATCAACTTCCTCAATTCTTCCTTTGACTAATGTAATAATCTTTTCAAGTTTATTTAATCTGCAAGTCAAAACATAAACAAATTAGTTTATATTTCCAATTTATGCTGTCAAGAGAGCCATACTGACATCTATATTTTGCATTCTTCCCCTCACAAACTTTTTGGTTTAACTAATCAAGAAGCACTAGAATGTACTATTCCTCAGTTTTATTTCAGAGGGAACATTTCCAAGTAGCTAAAAATTGCAGCAGATTTAGTGCTGGGAGAAGATGGCAGGCAGTACATCTGTATACCTCCAACGTGCCATGCATGCAAATAGGCAAGCTTCAGAAACCAGGAAAACAGGGAAGACAATTTAAAACTGCTGCTCCTCTTTATTTAGAAGTTGCTTGTTTCCATTTCTCCTCCTCTGACCTCCACAGCAATCAGAGCCTACTCACCACACCAGGACGGCAGTGGAAATTAACTTCCTTACAAAGCYGTTTTGCATGACTCGGTTTTTTATTTAACCAAACCAGCTGCAAAGTCACTGAGAACAGAGCTTCCCTCTAAATCAGTACTACAGTTATTGCACAGTAAAGGCACCCTCCCCACTGGGATTTGGGCAAAAGCACCTGCAATGTTCAGTACCTGCAGTGATCAGGGATTAGCTCACATGCACGTCACAGTACAAGCATCCTGCGTAAGGAGGGAGGGACTGGGACAGGACTATGGCTTGTGAAACWAGAACTGCATGATGGTGAAATTAGTAGCTATGTAAATGCTTGAAATGTACTGCTTTTCTTCTTGGCAAACCATATTAGTCTTTCTTGCACTTATCTTTATTACCACGGCTGTTCTTACAGAGGGYAGAAAAGTATTCTCATCACAGAAATTTATCTTCCCACCGCAGTTCTTATCTCTGGCCCTTCCCTCCCTCTCCTGATATCTTACTCTTACATTCTGTCTGGCTTTCAATGCAGACCAGTAATGACATTAAAAATTCAATCCAAAAGACAATGGAAGAATGATCACTATGAAGGGAGGGAAAGGAAAAGGTCAAAGGGCTCCCTGAACACTTGGGCTGTTGCAAAGACAAATTAAATCCTCTACACAAGACAGTTTTCTRTTAGAGGATAGCAGTTCATTACTAATRTCATATTCAATGGTCTAAACAGAARTAAAATCAGAAGTTCAAAGTGAGGAATGTTAAAGAGCTACCRCCCACAACAATAATTTAAGAAGAACAAAAAGAGATCTAAAGATAACTTCCTAAATGACCATATCCAAAGTCACGATCTAAAACAACAGAGAGGAAAAGGATTAATTCACTACATACTTGTTTTCAATTATAATGTTTAAAAAAACCCAAACCAACCAATGTAGTTTACACATTGTAGGAAAAACTGAGATGTTATTTAGGAAGTCTATTCCAACTTTCTATTCTAGCTTAACAGCGATGAATGACAAAAATCAAGTAATTCACTGTGCTAGAAATTTTACAGGGACTATTCACAGCAAGAAAAAGAAAAGGCAATTATTTAGTTTAAAGTAAGCTTATTTTTAACGCTACTCAGGCTATGTATTCTGGTTCACTTCCACACATGGGCTGCACTGTTTCCAGTAATTAGCAAGCTAGAAATTTACCTGAATTCTGGGAAGGACAAAAGCGTTGAGCACACACTTGACTCACAGGTGGAAGTGTGCCCCARCAGTCATTTTTTAAGCCACAGAGTTGTTCAGTGTTCCAATAAATATTTGTTATTCCACTGCAACTTTGTCAGCTTTATTCCTTTAGGAAAAGTAGCTTTAAACAGACAAATATAAATTGTTTTGATGTGAACTGCAGACTTTAAYGTGAATTGCACCTTGTATAGGAGAAAGTACCTCTAAATGTGCAGCCTTACTGATTATTTGCTGCATACTTCAAGTGGCAATTCATCACTCTTAAGAGTTTTGATTCATTGCTTTTCTTAGAGGCCTGCCCTTCTCCTCCCCAAAGAATAATACATACTGACTGTTACTTCTGCTCTCCCCTAAGTATAAATAACACTCAAAAGACTTTATGCCCTCGTTGAAAGTTRAAACAGCTCTAAATTTGTAATCTAGTACATCAGATATAAACCACTATTTCACATCTGCAACCATTCTGAAGATGTCAGGAACTCAGAGGAAAGGTTGTCTTTAAGGAATGAGTTCTTGTGCCAGAGAAGTATTTTAGTCAAACATGCACTTAAGGTTCAACATGGTGCTTTTACCAAGCAGACATTTGAGTAATTTTACAGCATCCAAGTGTGCAGTGCTGCACCACCCATGTGTGAGTGGTACCTAACAAATTCCCCACAGACAACATTACTTCACTCCCAAATTCTTCAGTATCTACCTGGATTTTATTCTCACAGTTGCTCTTATAAAATCATCCTAAATGAAAAAACATACAGGCTTCAGCTATCAACAGTGCACATGGACATTACACTYCTCCTACCTCATCCTAGGAAATCCTTTGTAAGTCTTCAGATGTCATTGCTTGATTTTTACACATGCTCAGCCTCCCTAAATATCCTCCACAGGCAAATTAGTGACACGTGGAGTGGCGTGGATAAATGAACGAGGAGATGGGTCTAGGCCATGAGGTCCAAGAGCTGAGAGGAGGAGTACAAATCCTAACTGGTAGCCAGGTACCAGAGGCATCCCTCAGGGCTCAGTGCTAGTTCTGATACTTATGAACACCTTTAGAGACCTAACTGGACARGATGCACCCTCAGCACTGCTGAACTAGGGGAGAGCAGTTGACAGCATAGGCCTTTTATTTTCTGTTACACAGACAAATTATAGAAATTATTTTAGATTCCTATAAAGAAACAGAAAACTAACAACCACAACTTCTCCTACCTAATGATGTCCATGGCCTGATAGATGATTTCAGATTGGTCAACTCCAATCACTTTCTTGGCACCTGCTTTGGCAGCAAACATGGAGAGAATTCCAGTTCCACAGCCAACATCCAAAACCACCTGAAAGGAATAAATGAAAGCAAAACAATCTTATTTTCCTTGCTATGATTTTTCCACACTTCTTTCTACATCAGTGAGATGGATATTCCAACAGAAGGCATAAAGTCTTACTGTTACATGCAGAGACATCCAAGTCAAACTGCAGTTCTAACTCCCATTCTACCACTTTTTCCAGGCAGACAATGAAGCCCACTAATTCCAGCTGCTGATTAACCCAGTCCCATGGGAAACAGCAGCAAGCAATTATGTGGGAAACACCTAAAATGTTACATGAAGAGAAAAAACAGGAAATTATAGCCTGAGTAATTTTAATTACTGAATCACTAATAGTTGAACTGAGAAAACATATTCTAGCTGCAGTTTTTAATTAAAAGTCTATCCAGAAACTTTATTTAGGAATCCTCTGCCAGATACRGTCACACTGCCTCAAAACAGCTATGGCTCAAGATGACTAAATTTTAAAATGGTCACAGTTTTAACACCTGGAAATATTTTCTGTTTAGCATTATTTATAATCAAAATAGAGTGAAAAAAAATCCAGTTAAGATGGAATCCCTAGAGTTTTCATGAAAGAGTGAATTTCACCACTACAGCTGGAAAAAGTATGCCATAAGATCCATGGAAATGCATGGGGTTTTGTATATCACATATCAGCTACTACAAGAAGACTGAAAAGTTWAAAAATGTGAAGCAACTAGGAAAAGCATACTGGTTTTTTATTGTTACTAGGTGGAGTTGAGCTGCCAGGACTTTTAAGCTTCACAGACATTTTACTAAGTAGCATTTTCCAGACCTTGCTATCGTAACAATGTATTTCTTGTAACTGCTGGAAATTCTCAACAGCTACAAACCTAATGAATGTGTTACAGTAGATTTTTAAACTGAGTTCCAGGCTTGATGTTTTCATTTTTTTGAGGCTGAAAGGCACCTCTGGAGATTCTGAGGGTGTATTTTATTGCATTGGCCAGATCATCAATGGTCATATTGTTAGACTCATATCTGATACAGCTAAGCTTTACTAATGGTGTTCAAAAACTCACAGCACTAAACCCAAACAYGTTATGAAGTCTGAAAATCAAAATAAGTTTTCTAAACACTATTTAGAGCCACTYATCTCATGTACAGCTTTTAAGCATGAACAGAATCAGAACTGTAAAGAAAGAACTTACCTTCCCATACATAAGACCTAAAATGAAAGTACAGCTTAAAACACGTTTAAGTTAACGGGAACACTGAGTCAGAATTACCAGTCACAGCAAGAATTTAAATTTATTAGAAAGGAAAACTGATTTCACTGTCTCTTTCTCCTCACAGCACAGAGTGCTGTTAAACCTACCCTCACAGCTTTCATCACATTAAACATTTTTCCCAAGAAGGCATCAAATTGCTCACTGACCAATYCCATATTTGAGCACTACAATCCCATTTTACAAAATATTTTAAAAAATACAAAAAAATGAAGCAATAATGCACCCTGCTGCTGATACACTTTCCAGCTTATCATCTACTGATCACTCTCGCTTTGGCATATGAAAACCTTGCATTTCACCTGACCAAGAGCAGCAAAGCAAATACTGGAATGCTCTGCACCTCAGGTCTGCCTGCCTTCCTTGTATACAATTCTGTACATTCTGAGGATGGATACAGAACAATGATCCTGAAGCCAGCATGAACAAAACCAGSTGTTCATCCTTAGCAGTACAGTGCAAGGGAGCTGCTGCTGTGGTGGTCTGGGAAGCAGTGACTGGAGCACTGACACCACCTGTCTCTGTAGACCCACTTAAAACCTGGAAACAAACTAAAAACCATCAGCATTACGGCCTTTTACAGCAGCTTGTGCAGAGGGAAGCTGTGGATACAGTTACTTGTTCCACCTGCAACTCTTTTGTAGCTATGTTTCAAAAGGAGTCAACTCTACAACTCAGAAATGAGAGAAATCCCTAAACTGTGAATCTGCTGGAGACAGGAATGCAAAATAAAAATCAATATTCTTGCAGCTGCTGAAATCTCACACCCKCCAACATCACCTAACATTTCACCTATGGTAGTTAACAAAATCACTGAGCCATGACAGCTGGAAGTCACAGCCAAAAATAGACCACTGTGAAAGAATCATCTTGATGCACAGTTGTATGAAAGAGAGCAATCACCACAAATTGGAAAAAAATCAAAACAGACACCATGTTGGACAGCTGCCCCAGTCACTTAAAAACCCAGATGGAACTCATCTAGCCTTAGGCAGGGGATGGGATGGAAAAGAGGCACTGGAGGGAAAACAGACAAGCTGGAATATGTGTGAGGAAGGGAAAAGACAAGCAGAGTGATCATCAATTAGCTTAAGGACAAGGGTCTACAGCCCTCATGTTCTTGCAGTGATCACATATGGCCTCTCAGCAAAGTCCTGAGCAGCTGCACAGGTGATTTCACTACACCACACCACACTGCAGCTTCACATCCTCCTCTGCAGTCTGAGCAAAACTGATATCCTGCTTTCAGTGATATCCCACCCTAAACTCAGAAAAACAGGAGGCCAGGGACTTTGGCCAACTAAATTCATTTCATCAATGAGCTCTTAGTAGGACAGKAGTTTAAAAGTTTACTTTATTCCCTGAGTAAGGCACTGATGCTTGCCTCAGATTTCAGTCTTATAATGAAAACCACGCACGGCAACAGTGCTTTACTAAATTATTTTTCCACCCAAAAATACTCATTGTAAAATGGACCACATTTCCTTTTACTGAGTACAGMCACCTCCATTACTCCTACCAGGTAATCTGAAYTGTCCCATTCTCATCTCAAATACAWTTGACAGGTTGAAAACAAAGGCAGCAAGCAGGATTTCTTCCAGTTTTAATAATTTATTTTGAAAGCTGAGACAGAACAAACAAACTGGCTGATTCTGAATAAAATATGCATAATAAACCTAGATACTCTGTTATCATCTATCAGCATGCAATCACACCTCTTTAGTATCCTAAAGGTTAGGATGCAGACTTGCATCAGAAGTGAATATAAAAATTCAGCTGTTTGAACAAGCCCCTCCCAAACTACCTCATAATAGTCCACTCAGAAAAATCCAAAAAGCATTAGTATGTATTTTCCAGGGAGGAATACCATAAGAGAGTTCTAAGAAATGCAGTAACAGACTTTTCCCTCAATTTTTTTGAATTTTTATTAAAATTATAGGGAAAACAGCCTTTGGAATTTTCACTCATTAGTATAGTCCTGAGAGCATTATACAATACATTAAGTTAAACAAAGTATCCTACACAGCTCCTTCAGCAGAAGTCTGTAACAGATGTCACTTCAAAGCCAGATTTCTGCAGAAAACCTCATTTATTCTCTGTAGCAACGTACCAAGAGAAAGCTGCATCATTTGGCCAGACACACAAGTCAAGCAGGACACTGGTCACATGGGTGGGGGATACTGGGAACTCAAAGCAATTGAGATTCTGTCTTTCACCATGATGGGTTTGGATGCACCATGAATTTGAGGTAACCTTGATCAATAAACTGCTGCAAAAACCACGTTCAGAAATCAGTTTGTGTTTGTTGRGATGCTTGAGCTTTTCTTCAGAGCAGCTGAATGCTTTTACACCAGAGCAAGCACACACAGTGCCTAAGCTGTTTCCTGAGCATGGATATCTACTCCTGGGGCTGAAGCATCATTGACTCCAACAGTTMCTCCACGTTTTGTTTTGCATGTTCCCAGAGTGTCCATACAGCACAGGAGACACACATCAATCATGAAAAATTACTGTTCCACAAGGCCTCACATTTTGTGTAACTTCAGACCAGTCTTAACCTGCAAAAACCTGCAGTTATCAATTTTAGGGGCTAAAATGTAAAACTAAATTTCTCTAGGGAAAGTTTTCTTTCCTTTATTGATCTTTCTGCTTTGTTAGATGAGCTGCCCACTGATGCAGKCACCTGGTGGCATAATTCTATGACACTTCTGCTTGTTCTCTCACTATAATCAAAGAGTTTAGAAATGTTTAGTAGAAACAGGCTTGTGACATGAATTGAGGCAAAAAAGGGAAGAAAACTATTTACTAATTTTTTTTCTGCTATAGTTGCCAATTGAAATCTAAGGTGAGACATACAAGGAATAGGCACTATCAAACATGGAAATACAKTCTCTCAGGACAGAATTTCTCTCTCACCTCTCCTACAAAGGAAGGCTCAGAGGATTGGGATTGTTCAGCCTGGAAAAGAGAGGGCTTTGGGGTGACATAACTGTTGCCTTCCAGTACCTGAAAAGAGCCTAAAAGAAAGATGAAGAGAGACTCTCTACAAGGGCCTAGAGTGACAGAACAAGGGGGAATGAATTTAAATGGAAGAGAGTAGGCTTTGGTAGGATACTAGGAAAAAATTTTTCCCTGTGAGGGCAGTGACGTTCCAGCACAGGTTGCCTAGAGAAGGTGTGAATGCCCCATCCCTGAAAAAAAACAACTTTCAAGGCCAGGTTGGATGGGACTCTGAGCAACCTGGTCTAGTGGAAAGTGTCCCTACCTAGGGCAGAAGGATTGGATGATCCTGCAGGCCCCTTCCAACCCAAACCAYCCYATGGTTCTATAAGCTCAAAACACAACAAACTCATTGGAAACAGCCAGCAGAAATACAAAAGACAAGAGGATTATTACTGTACAGGGGTCATAACCACTGTAAGATCCTATCACTGAAATCCCTCCTCACTGCAAATGAAGTACTAGCTCACAGTTCCAAGCCCTTTAACAATAACCACCCAGTCTGGAGACACAAAACAGCACGAATTCAAAAAAATCAGTTCCACATCAATTATTTCCCAGCCCTAATTACACAGGGCTTCCAGGACGTTTTTACTGTATCAGGCATACATAGAAAKTCACTTAATCCTGGTAAAGAGCCCTCAGAGAGATTGCACCTCATATCCTCGACAGGAGAGGCTCAACTTCACCCCGCCAAGATAATTAATGAGCTCCCTGCCACGGCACACAGCACAATGACAACAGAGATCAGCACTGCTCTTATCAGCACGCTGCACCCTCCAGCAGCTCTCCACCACCTCATACAGCCAGAGCGCATCAGATCAAATCCTGGCACTGGAATCCCCATTCCCAGAGCTACAGAGTAGCTAACCTGCAGCTTTTCTACCATTTGAGACAAAATAAACCACAGAAATTACTGGATCTGCTGAGCAGTTGTACTCACCTTGTCCTTGAAGATATGTGGGTTTTCATAGATGAAGTCACGATAGCTCTCTGTACGGACTTTATCCTAGCAGTCAAAGAACAAAGAGGGTTCACTTTTTTTACATAGGTACAGCATAAAATTCAAAAATGCTGAACAACTTGCTTTTCAACTTGGCCTACAGATGCTTTGCACATACTGTGCTTACATGGGCACTGCAATCATGACACTTCTGCATGACAATATTGCAGAATTTACTGCAGCAAATGAAGCCAGYTGCCTCAGCTGGAGGAAAAATAAGGAACTATTTTATGGTTTCCTGATTCTGTCTTTTCTTTTGAATGTTTCAAAGATCTTAATACCTGTTCATCACTAACAAGGAACAGCAGAAATAGAGTGACAATATTACACCATCTTAAATAGAAAATTATGAAAATTTGAATCACATGCTCATAAAATGTTTTGCATCATTTTGTTCTCTGACACCCCTGTGACATGGAGATTTCTGTAAAAAAAAAAAGTTATGCATCAAATTCACTTGGTTTTACTTCTGAACAAACTGCAGATTTGCAATCCTGATGACAAGCTAGTAGTTAAAGCTATACAAAGCCATTTGATGAAAKTCCAACATAGTAAATAAGTTTGAATGAAATACAACAGGGCCAGAGAAGCTGCAATRTTTTCAAGCCTAGAACAAACAAATATAGTATCTTAAAAAAACCTGCAGCATAGCTCAGTTTACCAGCAAGATAATCTATTAAAACATTGATTCTCTTAACATGCATCAGCAGGTACACAAATTTACAGCCCAGTATAGGTTTTGGAGTTGCTGTCACAGTTCAAGTGTTACAAATAAAAAAAATCAGCAATTTTYTGTGTAGTGCAAAAAATGCTTAAGTATAAAATCCCAGTACTTTTATTAAATCTAGGGGATTTTTCTACTACAGCAAGTTAAGAATTTCTAGAAATAACAGAGAAACAGAAATTTTCTACAGTGAGAAAGAACAAAGTCTAAACAAAGTCTATTTTAATAAAAGAACAAGATCAAAAACAGTGACAGGAACATTTTTATGAKAATAAAAATTTTGGAGACAAAAAATTATTTTAAGGCTTGAAAATCCTAAAATCCAGCTCTATGTGTAAAAGTACAATCACACACACAACCCAAAGAAGCAGCTGGGGTTTATTTTAGAAAATTCTGCTTTAAAATCCTGCATAATTAMTATTAATAACAGAACCCTGACCCTTTAAAACCATATTGGTTTGCTATGATGTTCAGAGCAACTATTTTTAGTACTTCACCTCTACTGCAGTATATATTGGGATTTGCTGGGAGGACCAAAAAAGAGTAAAAAAAAAAAAAAAATCAATTGAAAAAGCAGCCAGCTGGAAAGCTTTCAGCCTTGCCTCCTGCCCCGACATGGCTTCAGCACTGCCCCAACTCAAAGCAGCTGAAGCCACAGCCAAGCACTTTGGGACTCTATTCACCAATCCCMTTCTCCACTCAACTTTCCCATGTAATGCTTTCTTGGTTTAAGTAAAATGGTGAAAAAAATTATTAAGATGACAGCCAAGAAATTCTCAAGCAAAAAGGTAAGGTAAGGGAAACACCAGTGATTCGGCAAGTGTGAAGTAACAACGTTCTTGCTCTACTTCTCAAGTATTTGCAGCAAAATACCAAATTGAAATTTTGTCTTACCACTACCAGGCATAAGGACAAAAAAGGTTTCAAGACAGAACGGTTTCAGAAATGGGCTTACAATTCAGAAAACAAGACTGTTTTCTTAAAAATGTTCATGTAGTAAGCCAGTATGTTTATGTAAATAAGGTAAACGGGAAAAAAAAMCCAAAGTGAACGCCTTGCATAAAGAAAAAATTTCAGTGTGCACACAATAAAAGTAATCCTTTTCCTATGTTTTGGAAAGTCAAAAGTCTTCTTAAAAGCATTCTGACAAACAYACCCTTAAATCAGTAAAACACAATTTTGCACCAATCTCCTTGCGCAGAGATACAGATTTACTGTAAACTTTATTTGCCAACAGAAAGGCTTCCTCAGCCTATACCTACATTATCTCAAATGACAGCTTTATACAGCTGTAAAACCAAACACCTTTCTTCTTATTTATCTTCAAGTTACACTTCATTTGTATTTCTACAGACATTTCAGAAAACATTCTTCTAGTTCTGCAGCCACCCCTGTGCTTGTGTAAAATCTCCTCCCCTTAATAATAACCTCACAGTYGCACTACTCTTAACACATATTCATGTGCATTTCTGCATTGGGGCCAATAAATGATGTACAAAGCTGAAAGCTTTATATGCCAGCTGCAGGCACAAATTCACTTCACAGCTCTGTATTCTGCCTCGAATCTAGACAGGAATTTTTATTTATTTATGCCTTAGAATGATAAAACTGCTTATAACTCTCACGACTATTACATCTTCTCTGAAAGGAAGCATTAAGACATTTGAATTTACAAGGTAATTTTAAGCTGTTGGGATTTGTGTTGTTTTTTCTTATTATAAAGTTAAAAGGGCATACATAGGTTTGCCTTAGAGAAGTTTTGAGCATAAACTTTTTTTATCTTTAGCACATGAAAGGAGCTGCTCCAGCATGTTCATGAACATGACAGTTCATTGTCATGCTATCAATACACCAAACCATGCACAAGTAACATTTTCTGTTTACAAAGTGCAAGAGAAAACCACAATATTTGAGAAATGATCTTGCCTARCAAATTTCAGTTATAAGGAAAATGTAAAACTGAAGAAAAATATTCACTGTCTGTATTATGCTTTATCCTTCATGTTTTAAACAACAGGAAAAAGCTGCTTTTGGCAAGGCAGGGCTGTAGCACAGGCATTGTACTATCAAGAATAACTGTAAATGATTTTCTGTTCCTAACACTTCCCRTAAACAGAGCTTACACAAAGGAAATAAAACTGAAAAATGTTCTTAGTCTTCACCTAAGTACCACCAAAAAATCTCTCCTGGACAGAAAGAGTTAAAAATGCAGCTGCTCTGCAGTATATTTCTGGGCACACAGCCCACTTCATTCCACCTCTCCTCTTTAGTCCTAGGAAGGTGCAGTGGCGATGACTTTCTGACCTTTAGCATCTCCTCGTGTATCCCATAATGCCCATAGGAGCTGAAGTAAACGCCATCCTCGTCCTCCCGAAGGTCTGCAACGGCGCTGCATGACGAGCTGCTCCTGACATCTGTGTTCATCACAAAGTCCTGAGCAAATTGTCTGTAATCAATTTGAAACATACCCTTGAGACGTGTTTATGGGACCGTGAAAAGGAGGCTGGGCAGGGGGGAGAGAGGGCTCGGGAGAAGGCAGGAACGAATCCAGGCTGCCCTGGGGCTGGAAAACAACGGCAGCAGCTTTAGGTGTGCACATCCTCCCTCTGCAGGCTCCTCGTGGCAGCTGCAGCACCCCCCGGCAAGCCCAGCTTTCTGCTGACAGCAAGCAACTACCAGCAGTGAAATATTGGGGGGTAGTTTCTATTTTTAAGGCAGAATTATCTATTTTGAACTTGCTGGTATAAAAGCCAGCACTGCAGTGTCAAGGTGTTTCAGGCTGTGTAATGCAGATATGGACTCAACACAAAGAGCTCAAGAACTGCAGCCCACACAACACTGGGTGACTACTGGAAGAGAGAAGGAAGCATTTTAAAACTGAGGCATTTGGGTGAAAAAAGAGCTTAAAATTCAATTTATTACTTGAATTTTATGCTGCTTATTTTCCCTCCTCCCTGCTCTTGCATTCCTTCAACATGTAAAGAAAGGCTGAGAGAGCTGGGATTGCTCAGCTTGRGGAAAAGAAGCCTCCAGGGTGAACCCACTGTGCCTCTTAGTTCCCAGTGCCTCTTAGTTCCCAAAAGGGCTACAAGAAATATGGACAGGGACTTTAGACAAGGACAAACGGGTTTTAAACCCAAAGACTGTARGTTTAGACTGGATATTAGGAAGAAATCTTTTACTGTGAGGGTAGTGAGGCCCTGGCACAGGAGGCCCAGAGAAGCTGTGGATGCCCCTGGATCCCTGGAATTGTCCAAGGCCAGGCTGGATGAGGCTCTGTGGAACCTGGGAGGTGTTCCTGCCCATGGCAGGGGGTTTGGAACTCGATGAGCTTTAAGGTCYCTCCAACTCAACCATTCTGTGATTCTATGTTCTCATTCCTCAAAGCAGGTTTGATGACAAAATACACAAATACCCAAATATAATGAAAACACTATTAGATGTTAACAAGCAGATCATACTACACCCACAATGAAGTGAAAAAGCAAACACACTTCAGCCAAACAACATTCCCCCAGAGTCTACAGTCCAACAGCAACAAAAGCTGCATCCTAGACCACTTCAAAGCSTCTGACACTCACCTTTAACAGCAACCATACTTTCTTAAATGGGAACTCCACATATAGAAACTGTAGGGAACAATCTCATTACCAATATCCTCCTTACAGAAGAACAAAACCAAAAATACTGTTTCACTCCTGATATTTCAAATACCTCCCTGCTCAGCTAGTTTGGATGGGGAAAAGAATATGATAAGGGATTTTGTACTGAAATTTTGTCAGTTTCAGAAACTCCTATATTTTTTTACACAGAAATGGTCTGGATCTTTTTTTAATACTGCTCCTTACCACAGTACTTTGCATTTTCTTTACTTTCATACAAATATCTACATGATACAATTTTAAACTTTCATAAAATGGATTCTGYGACATACAATTACGTATAATTAGCACTGTGTGAGATTTAAATKATTTAATTCAAAATTAATTAAGCCAATAGTTCCTCTAATATATGCAAGCAACACAAGCACCAAAGAAATTCCAAACACAGAGCTGTCCTGCTGGCTTCTTAATCAAGAAAAAAGGTAAGTAAAAACAAAAGCCATCACCACTAAAGAGGTGACAGACTAAAAAACTCAGCATAGACAAGCTGTGCTCTTAAATCTCTAAGTTACATGTAGGCTAGAAGTGATCTGATTTATAGAAATGTTACTGTCATTATTTCACAGAGGTTTACCTGAAAGGGAGCAGATGATATTCTGTGGAATAACCTCCACTGACTCATGCAACTGACTCATCTGTCCATAATTTAAAACTGTGCTGCTTCATCAGATCTACATCTGGCTATTTTTGCTGCCAGCCGAGCCCTGCTGAATTGAAGAGGTTGCATTGAGAAAGAAAAATTAAAGACTCCCTCTTACAAGAGCAGGTAACTTGACATACTTACTTCAAAAAAAAAATCTGTAAGCCTCACTGAAGTTTAGAGCTCAAACGAAATTGCTACTGATAACCTGCAAGGTTTTTTTTGTTTTAAATGAAAATGAATGGAAGATAAAAAAGCAAAAAGACGCACAGAAAATACCCCCAAGTTTTTGAAGCACAACGATAAATTTMTTTAATTCTTGCTGTTTATGATCAATTAAAGCATAATGTATGCAGAGATACCAGAAAAGCACTGTGTGCAAAATTCAAACTCACCTGAAGACAAAATGGATCCTTTYTGACAAATAATTGTTCACAGCTGAGGGGATATGAATACATTAAATATTTTGGTGTACTTAGTTACCTGTAGCTCCAAGTGTGTACTGTCAAAAYGTACAACAAACACTCAAATGTATTTTACAACACAAGGGTTTTCTGATTAACTTCTCACACAACAGAACATGAACTATTTTTCCAAGTCTCTTAAATATAATTTCAGTTCCTCAGTGCCCAGTCAGTGTGATCTCATGCTTGTAGGGGATTTAAATGAAGTTTATATTTCCATGTTATCCATGAGCATCATCAATCCACATRCAGACCTCAAGACTTAGAAGTTGCTACAGGGATGTCCTGACTGCATAGTCTTACTACCCTCATCTGATACCGAAAAYGAAAGTAGCTGAAAAAAGCTGATTTATTAATTTCACTGAGAGTTTCTCCAAACTGCAAATGAACTCTACTAACAACTACTGTTTGAAGCCAACTCTGAACATCTCTGGAGTCCTGTATTTAATTTGCCAGTCTCTCTCTCTTCTCCAGTGTGTGCATCCTCAGTGTTTAAATGCCTATCTAAAGAACTGACAGAAAGGTATCTCAAAAACAAAGAGTAGTCTGAAGGAAAAAACCTGAGTGATGTGCTTGCTTAGCTCTCCTAAGCATACCTTGTCCTTTCAATCTGTGCAGTTTTTGTGCAGTTTTTACTAACCATCTACAAGACATTTACTAACCATCTACAACAGACAAGCCAAACCTACAGTCTCACCCCAAGGTTTATTCCATAGTTACATTCTGCTACTTCCTTCAATTTCTATTTGTCTTTGAACATGAACATCYTATATAATACACATCAAACAAAAACAGCCCAAAACTTCAGTTCAGACACTTACTTCATTTTCTGAAGATCATCCTGTGCTCTAGCCAAGGCTGCCTCTGCGGCTCTGGCTCTCTGTTCCGCRTGTTTTAATTGTTCAAGGAGCACCATGGTATCACTTAAGCCATTAGAAGGCAAAACTTTTACAGGTTCACAAAGATCTTCKATGTCTGATGAAACAGGGAGGAAAAAGAATACCTACCAATCATGTCTATGATCTGTCTGCAGCAGATCATAAACACTTCATGCTATTTCTGTCTTTGGATGCTTTGTACATGCTGGTTGTTTTACAAAAGGCACAACTGAATTTGACAGGGCTAACTACAAAACACAAGCCTAGGCAGAAGAAGAAAATATGCTAGGGTCTAAGTTAAGGCAAATAAATCCAGAATTCAGGCTTCCTTAAATACCAGTCTCTTCTAGAAGAGACATTTGGTTTAGATATAATTAAATTAGATATAATTGGTACGTGGACTTTCTCAGATACATAAATCAAGTAACAGTGACAATGCTTCACATGTCACAAACTCTGACAATATCACATTTACCCCACAAAGCAGGAGTCATACTGAAGCAGTTATTTACCAAACTGAAGAAGGAGATCATCTTCAAGTTCTGGTTTCAAATATTCCTCTCCTTCCCAAGGCAGTGGGCCGCTGAGAGAACTCAAATATGCTCCAGTTGGTTTCTAGACAGGAGAAGAACATGTACACTAAGTTTCTTTGAAAACCAGCCCTTCAACTTCATTCAAGAAAACAAGGCAAAGACATGTTCTTTCACACAGTAAAATATGCAGGGTATTACTGAAGGAGCTTTGTAGCAAAGGCTGGGAAAGCCCAGGCAGCYCCAGGATCAAGGAATTCTGTGCAAGCAGCAATGCACAGCACATTGGCAGATATTGAAGGATACCTGCAGGATTGCACTGCTCTCAGGAACCAAGTTCACTCAGGTGTTTGGCTAATCAACAAATCCAAGATACTAATCCTGTCAGGTTCTTACATGAACAGTGCTGTAGGAACAGAAGTCAGAAACACTGTATTRTCTCTCCTGTTTCCATCCAGTTAATACTTGGTTAAGAAAAGAGAAGTCAGTTTTGTACTTCAGGTTTTGCCTTTCTGCGTACAGAAAAGGAAAAACTGCCTTACTCTATACAGTTATGCATTAAATAACTACTCAAAGATTTAAGATTTGAAGACTGAAGTAAAAACTACTTAGTAAGATAAGATGGTATTGAGTTTTAACCTGAACTTTAAGGGAATAATGAAGGAACAAAGTCCCAAGACACACAAAATATATGAAGGCCTATCTGAAAACTGTAGGTTCCCATTAGCTTTCCTGACTCAGGTATAATTTTAGCAGAGTTTTAAGCTCTGYAACTTGAGGGATCAGCTATTGTCCTTACTAAGTAGGGGTCTGGCCAGCTCATACCCTCAGGAAAGGTTTTTACATCAACACACATGCAAGGACTGAGAAACTTCAGTTCTTGAGAAGGGAACCCATTTCTGAAGTGAGACAGCAGAGTCAAAGGCCCAAAGAACCTGAACAAAACAAGATGATACTACACAGCATGGAGGCTTTATGCAAATCTCAACATCCCCTYCTGAAAATAAAATTTCACATTAATTAAATATATTTACAATTAAAACAGCCTCACATCTACATAAACAGATCAACAGCTACTTTAATTCTTTTTCTAAAACTTCAACACAAAATCTCACGTAATTATTAGAATTGGGCAAACTGAAAGCACATCACTATTCTCCAGAGCCAGAACACAGAAGCAGTAGGTGGCACACCTACCTTTAATCTGACAAAGTTTATAAGTTTAATGTATCCATAAAAATCGAGTCCTGAATGGAAATAAAAAAAGGGAGAGCATTTGTATTACAGAAAAGTCCACATGTTTTACAGTTATGYGAATACTAATTACCTGTTCAATTGGTAACTGTTTCAAACTTCCCCTTGGGTGTACACCACTATCTAGTGCACTCTTCTATCTTAAGTTTGCCATCTGTGTTTTTCTTCTTTTTAGGGCTAACCCAGGAAATCCTCACCCTCAGGGCAAATACATTTGCCACAATGTAAGAACRGAACACATCCAAATGGGAACTATGGACAGGGAGTTCATCCATTTGGCAAGCAAGTACATCAGGACAGCCACTCTTATCTCCTACCAGCTACCTTGATGACTTTTTAGGCTGCTGTGCTCCCCTGCTCATATTCTTAGCTTTCTGCTTAAAAGAATGTAAACTGATGCTACTCACCAAGAAYACCCACCAATATTGATTTAAAATTGCCACCTTGGCAAAAGTAATAGGAGTTTAACTGTGTTCCCTCCCCAGGAAGAGCAAAGATAAACCCAAAATATTTTTTCTTGGATTTTAGACTGCAAACAGACCAGACTAGATCTTAGGATATATGACTGCTTCAAGCGACCTTAAACTTGACTAAAAAGAATTTAACAGACATGGGAGGGAAAGCCTTCCTGTGATCACCTGAAGGACACAAGCCATGGGGCTCTGCTAAATACTGAGCCCAACAACAGCATCACTGGTCAGGCAAGAGCTCCCAGCAGAGCAGATCAAATCAAYCATGCAGTGTCTGATTCAGGTCAATCAAGTAGGCAGCGAGCAATCAGCACAAGCCAGCAAAGATCAATCTCACTTTTGTCACTGGTTGAGAGCTTTACTGGTAGAAAAGGCATGCAGGAAGCAGCCAGCATAAAGAAAATGTATAAGCATTTTTCTACAATATCTCATATTCAGTCTTGGAAGCTTCTACTGTGAACCAGGAGATCAGTTATAAACCAATTAATATTTGCAATTTATTTTAARTGAGATACTCATACCAAAAGAAAATGACACATCATGAAAAAAACTTACCATGTTTCTGGATCACATCACTAACATCAAACTGATGCTCTGTTTTGCAGTGGGAGAACACAGCTTCAGCAGAACTAAACAACCTGTAAATAATAAACTATTAAATATGCAATATTGACACATTAAGTTCTGACTTATGAGTGCTATACGCTCTGTTCTGACTTCCTGGGCAATTCAGAACACATTTCCTGCCTTTGAGAAAGGATGACCAGGCACTGGCTCAAATGCCTCACAAAGCTTTTACCTTGTTTGTCAAACATTTTGAAACAAAAGCCAACGAACACAAAAATTCTGTTTGACAAAACCACAGATCCTGTTAACTTCCAAACAGCGAGAGCAAAGCCTGTGTTAAACCCGAGATCTAAAACCCACACCAGCACAAGGTGGGTGGGGCAGTTTGATCGGCTGCATCGAAACAAAAACTCTCACCTCGATACTGGCRATGGGGAAAAGACGAAAAAGAAAAGGAGAAGAGCCTCCACGCTGCTTCAGCACGAGGGAAGAGGATTACCACGCCACTCCCTCCTTCAATCCGAGTCTAACACACGCTTGGCTCCACAGAGCCGTGTATGCGATCAGCACGCTACAGAGCGAGGCCACAAAGCAGCGATTCCCGATTCCCGATTCCCGATTCCCGATCCCGCGGGCCGAGCCCGGCCGCTCGCAGCGCGGCGCACCCAGACTCCGCACGGGGCCCCGCGCTCCGCGTCCCCCACCTGTCGCAGAAGAGGCAGCGGGTCTGCTGGGCCACGGCAGCGCCTTCCTCTTCCTCCTCCTCCTCGTCCCAGGCGCCCTCGCCGTCGGATAGTTCGGGCATCTCCTCCTCCTCAGGCTCCATGGGATCCATGTCCCGCCGCCGCCCCGCGCGCGCCGCTTCCGGCGGCGGGGACGGAGCGGGGCCGCGCGCGCCCCCTGGCGCAGCCTCCGGCCGCGGCCGCGCTGAGGGGCCGGGCGGGCGCCATCTTGCGGCAGAGCGGGGCAGCGGGACAGAGACAGAGTGACAGCGGGACCGTCCCTCTGACATATCGCCCCGTGCCTCAGCCATCGCCCCCGTCCCTCCGACATATCGCCCCGTGCCTCAGCCATCGCCCCGTGCCTCAGCCATCGCCCCCGTGCCTCAGCCATCGCCCCGTGCCTCAGCCATCGCCCCCGTGCCTCAGCCATGGCCCCCTGCCTCAGCCATGGCCCCGCAGGAGGCGGCGGGGTTGCTCCGTGTTCCAGGCGGAGCAGGAATCCCGACGTCCCCGCCCGGCTTTTGGTGTCTGGCAGACGGCGCGGCTGCCATGGGAGGGTTAAAGGGAGCAGCACGCACTTTTAAATGTCAGCTTTTAAATAAGGTTTTTAGCGACTGACAGAACCGCAGAGTCACAGAAGCGATGAGTTTGGAAAAACCTTTGAGGTCATCGAGTCCGACCTGTGCTGACTTGATATTTTGGAATCAGAAAATACAGTGCAACAAATTATTTTATAAAGAGTTTTCTCGCTACCAAATATGCTGTTGAGTCCCCAATTTGTAAATATTTMATTTACTTGCTTGCATAAATGCATCAAGGAAGCTCCTCATGAAARCTTTATTTTGTCYGTTTCTCTCCCCCTTTTCCATTATGCTGTTTTCTGATACAGTATAAGCCTTGACCCAAAATAACTTGATAAAATAGGAAGAAAAAATGTATTTCATGCCATGAAGATAGACAAAAGGAGCAGGAAGAAGATATCTAAACCTATGCCTGAAAAAGRTCTGTGGTTATTTGCATCTCTTACRAACTGGTCCTTTAAATCTGAGWAGAAAAATGGTRGGTTCAACTGATGTTACCTAAACATCAAACACCACCTTGTCAACCAGACTGCCCACAAAACTCGGATTCATTACCCGGTGTGCAACAAGGCAATAATGCACACTCGAGAGATGTCCATTATTTATTTCAGAGTTGCACAAGCCTGGGTGGTGTTCCATAAAATAAAGCACACACACTATCAAAACTTTTATTTGTACATTATACACTATTTACACATTCCAGCAAAAGAATTAGTGTCCATTAGCCACAAGCKACATAGTTCTCTTATTAATTAGTATTCTATCTTTTATTGTTTAAAGATTCTCCTCCTCCTCATATTGTTAGGCTGTGTGCTCACTCTTTATTTGAGTTGGTGGTTTCTTGGGTTGRTGTTGTGGGTCCATGATCTTCCCCCTCTGGACTCACCTTTTCCCCAGCTGGAGCTGATTGCAGCACAGTTGCTGAGTTGTCTTTATTAGTTTCTTCCTTGGGGGTTTTGCCTTATGTCCTTATGGCCCATAAATTCTGCATTCTCTGTATCCACTATCAGGGGTATGTCCTTCCTCCCAAGCTTTAACCTCYYCCCAGGTCTGAGAGCACTGAAGCATTTCCACCCCTAAACCTTAACRAGGTAATTCTACCAACAAGTAATGTGTTTTTCTAACACCTGGAGATCCCTTAGAGCTTGTTAGTAGYTCTCCCACCAATTAGATCTCCCTTCTTGCCGGTGAGGCTTGAAGGTATGCAAAGATCAAACATTACAGCACATCCTTTCCTAAGGAAATTTTACATATTCCACATTTTGCAACAAGACCTTGGCACTATGTGCCACATTCAGTGTCCACCACCACCCTGGACAACCCATTCCAATGTCTAGTCACCCTTTCTGTGAAGAAATTCTTCCTAATGTCCTTTATAACTGGGATCTCATTAAAATGCAGAAGCTAACAAGTGGTTAAAAAACACAGTATAGAAAACCAAAGCTTGAAGCTTTTTGCTTGAAGAACACAGTTAGCACCTGATGGTCCAGTTGGGTTACTGAAGCTCCTTCATTTCCTCTGTATTTTGTGCCTGACAGAAACACATATCTCTTTAGAAACAAATGGTGCTGGTTCCCATGGTTCTCCTAAGCAGGATTGTGGTAGGGGAAATGTTGAAGCTGGAATTTTTACAATTCAAAGTGCCTTAAGTTCATATCTGTGCTACTACATATATTTTCAAAAATAAGGAAATTACTATTTCAGCTGGAACCTGACTACTTTATATAATGGCAGGGGCAGAGGTAAGCTCTGCATCCTGCTAGAACTGCTCTGAGTCAGGTGTTTGTGCAGTGTTTATTCCCTAACAGGACCTACTTAAGAAATCTGCTATATCTCATTGCTGCTGTTAGTCAGCTGTGCCTCCCTGGGCATCACACATTTTTAAATGACTGTCACCYTGATTTTTTAAGATTTCTAAGCCTTCTGATGTTTACATTCTTGTAATGAACTTTCTCACACRCTTCATGTAAATAACTTATTGTTTTGCATTCTTTTATGGAGGAGGAGAAATTTGATGGACTSTTGGTCTGTCCAGTGTCATTGGAGAGGTGGCACTGTCACCCTCCAATCCACTGTCACTTTTGGAAATCTATAAATGTTGGAGTCAGAAATTAAAAAGCCCTTTTTACCTTGAAAAGAGCAGCACATCTGTGTTGTGTTATTTCGTGTCCTATAGTGACAAATGACATCTTGTACTTTTGGACCAAATTGGTTATTTGTGAGTAGGTTAAAAAGTTAGTGAAGTTTGCAGGCCTCTGTGTTGGCACTTTGGTTCAGGAGATCGAACATATCTTTAAAAGTTGATTTGCCAAAGTCCCTCACTTCCCATGCTTTGGTGCCCGGCGTGGTCACACCACACATCAAATGGGTTCCTTTTCCAAATGAAACTACCTGGCTGCTCCAGAGCTGCCATCACAGGAACAAACTACAGCTGCTAGCCTGAAGTGAAATTCTCAAAGGTACCAGGTACTGGATTTTCAGCACCGCATGTTTTGCTACACTTTTGCCACACTGCTCACCAGGTCAGATGTGGTGATAGTTTCTTCCCTTTCCATCTAGTTTTTCACAATAAGCTAATCTACATTACAGGTACATTATGACCACACTAAAGTGGGAGGAGTTGTCAACTCCCTTGAGGGCAGAGAGGCCCTGCAGAGAGACCTGGAGAAATCAGAGAAGTGGGTAATCACCAACTGTGTGGAGTTTAACGAGGCAAAGCACCAAATTCTGCCCTGGGGATTGGGCAGGCCTGGCTGTGTGTATAGACTGGGGAACGAGAGAGCAGCACTGCAGGAAGGGACCTGGGGTGCTGCTGGATGGCAAGCTGAGTGTGGGTCAGCAGTGCCCTGCAGCAGGAGGGCCAGCCCTGTCCTGGGGACATCAGGCCAGCCCTATCCTGGGGACATCAGGCACAGCCAGGAGGGCCAGCCCTGTCCTGGGCACATCAGGGACATCAGGCACAGCCAGGAGGGCCAGCCCTGTCCTGGGCACATGAGGCACAGCCAGGAGGGCCAGCCCTGTCCTGGGGACATCAGGGACATCAGGGACAGCCAGGAGGGCCAGCCCTGTCCTGGGCACATCAGGGACATCAGGCACAGCTTCCCAGCTGAGCAAGGGAGAGATTCTCCCGCTCTGCTCTGAGCTGGAGCAGCCTCACCTCGAGTGCTGGGGCAGTTTGGGTGTCACAATATGAGAAAGCCATGAAGCTGTCAGAGAGTGTCCAAAGGAAGGCCATGAGARTGGTGCAGGGTGTGGAGGGGAAGCCGTGTGAGCAGCAGCTGAGATTACTTGATTTGTTCAGCCTGGACGAGACTGAGGGGAAACCTCACTGAAGTTAAAACTTCCTCGTGAGGGGACAGGACTCAAGGAAACAGCATGAAACTGAGTTGGGGGGGTTTGGGTTGGATGCCAGGAAAAGGCTCTTCACCCAGAGGGTGGTTGGGCACTGGAACAGTGCAGGGCAGTGGTCACAGCACCAAGCCTGGCAGAGCTCAGGAAGCATTTGGACAGTGCTCTCAGACACATGATGTGACTCTTGGGGTGATCTGCCCAGGACCAGAAGCTGAACTTGATGATCCTGATAGATCCCTTCMAATTCAGAATTCTATGATTCTATGAGACTTATTTTACAAAGGCTGACTCTGCAAGAGCACTCGATATGTAGCTCTCAGTGTAAGGGAAGGTACCAAGTGTTTGTTAATATATTATAATCATTGCTGAACAGAATGACAGTCATATCATCATCTTTGCAGCTTTTGGTCATTTGTAGGAGGGTGTAAACAAGAGTCTGATTGTCATATCATTTTTAGAATGCAAATTCAGTAGTGTTTGCTGAATATAAAAGCAAAGAGATTTGAATTGATTAGCAAAAAATTAAAAAAAAAAAAGAGTGGGATACAGGATTCAGGAAAGAAACATGAAAATCTGATTTTACTTGTCTGGATTACAGTTCCTGATCTCACAAGCTGTACTTGTGTATCTGTCCATATACCTTAATTTTCCCTTTTACTCTCCTACCTCTCAAAGCTGACAGACTTTTAAGTGTGGTACTAATTAAACAGATTAGGGTTGCTTACTTATAGGTAAATCCAGAGGGACATGAAAAACCTAAATTTGGAAACTGGTTTTAGRTAAGACCAGAATGCCAAATTTGAAGAAGGATCTAAGAGCTACTGAGTCAGAGTCCTTCACAAATTTCATCCTGTACTTTTTAAAAATCCTATATCCATTCAGACTTCTACAGGTATGAGAAGATACCACCAATTTTGCAAACACTACTTAGTGGTGTGAACTAAGTGCTTCTCATGGAATTTTTTTTCCTACATAGCAATTCAGTACTACCCAATAAATTAGAATTAGTGCAAAATGCTAGCAAAGTGCTGCATTCCCTTAGTGTACAGAGGAAATCTAGCCAAGTCAGATGCTCCTACCTTATGCCCCCTAAGTAGGATCCAATCCCCTGAAAGAAACTGAAGTGATGCAGAATGATAAAACACAGTTTCCCWCTACTCTTGCCCAAGCAGTTAGGAGCAGAAATAGATTTAACAGGCACTGCTGTGTCAGCAGCACCCAGGCTGATAGCAGCAAAAGCAGAAACAGCAGCTTCTTTGTGTTTGACTGAAATTCTGCTCTCCCCCCTCCCRCCCCCGAGGGGCAAGGGGTCACTGATTGCATAGTCTTTGCTCCATTGCACACCCTCAGCTATTGTTGAGTCTCCTCAGAGAGCACAGGCTGAATGTGCCACGCAGCCTTGTAACTGAGCCTTCTTTTTTATTGTTCTGGGAATTAAGATTCTCAATAAATGTAAGGCACCTGTTTGTTTGGGTCACTGTATGTAACATGTTGGGTGAGGACTGTATGAAATCTGCAGCAGAAATATGTAACTTACACTGGCATCTATCGAAATATGATCATCTTTGTTACAATCTCCTAATCCTTGTAAAGGGATTTGCATGGTACAGGAAGATTTACAATGTAATGGATTACTATTTCATAATCTGGGCCAAGGGGAAGAAACTTCAAATATTTGCTGGGGTTTTTTTACTGCATTTCAAAACTTTTCAGTTCTGGAAACACAACACTGGGGAGACTGTTGGAGGGTGYTCACACACAAAATATGGTATCGACATATCACTTGTTTCATCTGGATTTCCAAGCATGTGTAACTTTATTCTCTACTTGCGTCACTTTTTTGTGGCTCCTGTGCTTGTCATAATTCAAAACCAAAGAAATATGTTTATAGAAATTGTGTAGGAAAAAAAAAAAAGGTATTTTTTAAACTGTTATTAAATGGCTATGATTTTACCCTGTGAAAAATATATTAGAAAAAAAAGAGAGAGCAGAWTTTTAAAAATTCATATTAATGCACCAAATTTCTTCTTAGTTGTGTAGTCAGAGCTGTGTTTTTTAAATTTTAACCCCTCAAGGTCATCAACAGAGCAGACAACAGATCACAGCCATGAAACTCAAAACTAAAGACAATTTTTCAAAAGCATTTTCTATCCAGAAAGTCCAARCTGTCCAAAATTTTGTTTTATACTCCTTGGATACTAAAGGTGGCCCGCTACACGTAAGTGCCAAGAACGACACTTCCAAACGCAAATACACTTATATTCAGTCCTCCCACCCCAGTCT
The DNA here is from genome assembly GCA_014549065.1 of Cardinalis cardinalis. Lineage (NCBI taxonomy): Eukaryota > Metazoa > Chordata > Aves > Passeriformes > Cardinalidae > Cardinalis > Cardinalis cardinalis. The sequence goes on along the minus strand of JACDOX010000222.1, from coordinate 106,406 downwards.
GTTGCATTTTTATTGATTCAATGATGAAAATTCTCTTTAGCCAGCAGTCTAAAACAGATAGTGGCTTTTTCATTGAGCCTTTAAGMTGTGTGGAGATGAACACAAAGCTGTCAAAGCGATGTTGTTTCTCACAAAGCTGCCACTTCCCCACATCACACAGCAATGAAAAGCACAGGTCCAGAGGCCTTAGGTGCAACAGAACCAGGTGCAGAAACCTCACCTTTTGCAGAATGGTATCCCTGCAAGTAAAACATCAGTAATGACAGTTAGCTCTGAACTCTTTATTGCCTTCACAGCCGAAGGCTGAATTCAGAATCTGTTATAATGATAAAAGCTTGGAAAGAGTTAAATGAAGTATAAATCAGAACATATGAGTGCCAGTTTGTATGCAGAGGGAATGAACTGTAKTCAAAAGGTATTTTTTATTCTTATAATAAGGAAAAGTTAGTAGTAGTGAAAGCAGAATTGCTATTCTGAATTTAAATGCTCAGGCAGTTTAAAAGTCTCATAAAATGATGACCATACTCCCCTTAGTAYACTAAGATAACTGACTGAGGCATTTTTTATCTGGGCAAAGCCCATCAGACCATTTGTAGGGCTCACCCTCAAACCAGGCTTAGGCTTAAGATTGAGAGAGAAGGTAAGGCTAGATCTGGAGCTGAAGTGGAGCTGGWAAGGGCTGCCAAAGGAAAGTATGGGCTGCAAAACAAAACTTATCTGGACAGGGGCAGCTTTTGGGTTGTTGGGTTTTTGGTTTTGTGTTTTTTTGTGGGAGAGTGGGTGGCAGGGAAGGAGTGTTATTTACTTGGGGGATTTGGGTTTGTTGTCATTGTTGTTTAGTTTTTAACAAAAATTCACCCTGGAATTAGGTTTAGGGTTATAWTACAAAGTGTGGGACTCAGTATGTTACACACACTTTTATACCTCTACAGAAGGGCCTCCATAAGATGTGCATTGTGGAGCAGCTTGAGGAAAATGGGATCATTTCAGATGCTACAGGTCACYGGAATCCAACTGAGATCTCTCCAAACAGGTAATGTTACAAAAATAATGGGATACTTAGAAAATCACTGATCTTCAGGGTTGACTGTTTCTGTCCAAAGGGTAAAAGCAGATAAAAGAATTCATAAGCACGTTGAGGATAAACCATTGTTCACAGAGATAGCAGCTGTAAGCATCTCAAACTTTTCTGTCTCATAATATTTGTGTTTCTACAGGGAAAATGTCTGTTTTCCACAGGGAGTAAATGAACTTAGAGTAAATGATTGTGCAGAAAAACTACAAGAAAAATCCTATCCCAGTCTGAAGTGAAATGAAGCATTTACCTTAGATCACATCTTCACAAAAAAATGAAAATATATGATCTTTTTTCATCCACAGTAAGAAAACAAGCAAAGACAGGTGGCATTCTGATAATTCTAATAATTTGGCATTTCAGTCAAACTAGGAAAACGGTTAGAGCTGTGCATTAAAAACAACCCCCCAAAAGCAACTATTTGGCCCTTAACTTTTTTTTATAGTATCTGCAAGATGATTAGTGTCACAAGAGTGGATGTCAGGCATTTAGCAAGCTTTGGAAGGAAATAAGTAGACGAGCTACCTGGGMAAAAAACCCCTTCTTGTGCAGGGATGAGCATCTGCAGGGTTATGTCCACCAGAGCTGACCAAAGAGTGGAATCTTGTGAGAAAAAAGAAAGGAGAAAATTGTTGGAGCTGGAAATTTATAAATCCTAAATGAAAGGAGCATTAGGATATATGTGCATAGCTGTGTAAGGAACCAGGTGCTTAGTGCCTGCATTTCCAAGGGCTTAATAAGAACAGAAATTAAATGCAAGCAGAGGAAGACTATGAAATTTTGTAGATTATGGGAGAATAGAGACTAACAGAAGCCAGTCATACTTATCAGGTCTATTACACATACAGTGAAAATTATTTACCTGAGTGTGCACTAGATCACAGCTGRTCCCACTACCTCCATTTTGACAAATGTAACAAAAATACAAGTATTTATTTGTTCAGTTTCACTTTCCCTAAGTTGGGATTGCCTCAGAAGAAAGAGGAACAACATTGATGATCATGGGCAGCAAAAACCACTTAGAATTCAGAGATTGAAGCATTCAGAAAGTAAACTCAGGCACAACATCTGTTTACCCTGCTTTTCTCACAAAATTATTWTTAATTTTGCAACAAAGATGGAAGGAGGTGCTTATTCATCATGTTGCATTTTTCAAAAAAGAATTTGTGGTTAACTGGGATGAATTCAGTTCATTGCTTCCAGCAAAGGATGTACTAGTTTACTTTCATTTCTATGTCTAGAAATCCAGAGTTACTTTTACAATGATTATGACAACACACAGATTTGGAATATTTCAAGAGTTCAGGATCTTGAAAGATTTATTGCAACACTTCAGTTAAATCTTTGTAGAGGAAATATAAACACAGGATTTTTTTTCCATGTTAATGCTATTGAAGAGACAGTTACTATCTCTTGCTGTAAACTTCTAGTGAAAACTTTGYAGGAGAAGATATAAGGCAGCTTGGGAAAATTATTTTCTCAGAGACAATCTGGATACCTCAAAGATTTTTACACCCAGAGGTATAAAGACTGTAGGGAGGAGGAAAAAGAATTTATTACTCTGCATGAAAAATGTAAGWAAACAATAGCAAAATGTAACTGTGCAATCAAAGCATTTTTAGATCAGGTAAACTAAAATATTATGAGTCTAACAAGGAATCATTAGGTAGCATTAGCTAGTGTTTCCATTTCTGTGCCAGTTTTCAGGTTCTCTCTGTCTAGATTTTTGTTGACAAATTTTAGCCTCATTTTCAGTTCATTTCATTGGAAAAACCCTCCTAACATAAAACTGGAAATATCCTTCAGTAAAACTGCAAATTTTCCTGATAAATATTAATTCCTGCTTCTTTAAAAGGTGCTTATTTGAGGTATTATGAGTAGTAGCTGTGTGTTAAATCTCCCATTCTTTGTACCAGCTTCTTTAAAAAAAAAATAAACCAGCCAATGAAAAGTGCCTAGACTGACGCTGTCTCCCTCGGTTAATCCAAGGCCAGCAGAGGGATAATTTGATTAAACTGAGACCCTAATTTATTTAGCTTTAGTTCTGGATCAACCTCTTCTTAATAGAGTGCTGTCGTCTCCAATTGTTTGATGAAAATTAAAGTGACATAAATACCATGGGACTTTTTCAATCTGATTAGTCAGCTAACTTGCATCAATACTACCCCAGCCATCAGGCGCTGGCGTCCTTCCTTTCACCAGCCTCACTAACAACTGACAAGTTCTCCTTGAAGCTGGGCACCCACGCTGCCACTCAGACCCCCACACTTAACCCATCATCCCTCCTCAATGGGTCCTGTTTGACAAGGTGCCCACACCTTTTTTCCATTGCTGTTCATCAGACAAAGCTAAATATTGTTTTATTAGCAATCAATAGCCTGTTAATCCCAAACGATTTCACAAATCCACTGGGCTCTCAAGCTGATTAAAAACGTTTGGGTTGTTTTTTGGGGTTTTTTTTTGGTTTTTTTTTTTTAAGCTGCTAAATTTTAGATCTCTCCTCCCAACCCTCACACTCTGATATGGCACATTGTAGCTGCTAAGCAAAGGCACAAAAGCAAAAGAGGTCTGTTGTTTTAATGTTGCCTTTAAGTAGACATTTGCAAAGTTTCACAGTTTAAACATGAGCAAGCCTATGCCACCAAACCCTCAGCACATTTACTGGCTCCTCCACTTTCAATCCATCACTTTGAAACATAAGAATACAAGACCTCCTGAGCCTTCCCTTTTCTTTTTACAGCAATATGGTAAAATCTTGCTTCGTCTGTGGGCTGGGGCACTAAGGATTGAGAGGAGTAAGCTTCTTTGACTTACCATATACAAAATGCTAACAAAGCAGCTGTTGCACTGTTGAGCCATGCTGAATTCACCTCCAAGCCACAGACACAGGCTGGGATGTTACCTGTGTGTCATGGTGGCTCACAGAAGAGCTTCTGTGAGGCACAAGGGGAGCAGCATTACAAACACAGCCTCTCTTGGATTTACTCATTCTCACYGCCTGCCTGCCTTTGCCCTGGGGACATGGGGTATGAGAGCTGGTAATCCAATGGCACTTTGCTCAGGTGGTGCAGGACAATTCAGGGTTAAGGCAGACAGGCAGYGTCCATAGGCACACCCTGAGCCTCTGAAGCACCCAGGGACACAATGCTGACTCGGTGAGCTGGCTTTGCAAGTCTGGGTTTTACTCTTCTTCCCCCTGCTGAATTGTTCCTGTAGATGTGCTCCCTCTGCAACAACAAGGAAGGAATGCCTCAGCAATGTTGCACATACCCTGCCTGAAACAAGTCTTGAAATGGGTGGTCTTGAGTCTTCAGTACAAGGTAGTTAACTCGAGGAAAAGTTCTTGTTGACACTGAAGGACTTAACTAAAAGTAAAAAATGAACTGACACACATTTTATGCTCTTTGTGCAGGGACTTAACATACCCAAGCTGTGTTTTAAGTAAAGGGGTAAAGTTATTTCAGCTGATAAAATCCTCTGGAAAGTCTATTGAAACAAAACATAGATTTCCCAAGTCATCAGCCTTGAGAACAGGGTCCTAGTTCTGAAACAGACTGCAGATGTAAAGTCTCAGAGGCAACATTTCAGATCAGGGACTTCCAAAAGTCAGCACAATTACTGTGAGCATATCTACTTGGAGAGTAATGTTAAAAYAGCTCTAAATTTGGCTGTTCAGTAATTGTTTCAAATGATTCTTCCATATAAGCTCAGGTCTTTTACAGGCACTTCTCCAACTCTTCTTTCAGCAACTTCTTCTGTCAGGACATATCTATCCTATCGAAAATACTCRTCAAAACAGTGGAACATACAAAAGAAAAACAACGCCAAAACACCTACTCATCATTTTCAAAAGAGGCTGACCTGTTAAATCTCAGACATTTTAAATGGAACRTGTAATTTTCTGCCAACCTAAATAAAGCAGCAACTGTGTATTACTCTCTCTTTGGTTAATGTGCATGACTGTTGCATTTGCCAGTGGTAAAAAAARAGCCACAAATGTTGAAGAATGTTTTTCAGTTTTGTATTTTTAACAACAAGAATTAACAGGAAACAATACTAAAATCAATACTCACTCAAGTAAGTATTTACTATGGTTTGCAATTCCTCTCCAAATCCTCTATTTCTGAGGCCAGTGATGGTAACTTTAGAAAATGACTGTTGATTGAAGATCTGAACAACCYTACTGCTCTCAAATTCTAGGATAAAGCAACACATATTTTGTTTCAGGCTGGCTGTTCTGCGCAGCAATTCTCATGTAATTATTTTTATTTTGAAGTTTTAATTATGTCTGCAGATGTACTGTGCTATAGCCTGTGCTGTTTGAAGCAGAAAAAGAGTTTATTCCTTGTTCATAGAATTATTTTTGTGTAATAAGAGGAGAAAAATGCCATTGATACCTAATCTTCACCTAGGCATTCTGTAAAGATTAATTGAACATCTGAAAACACCTAGGGAATGAAACCTGAAACCTTTTCTTTGACAGTGCAGTGAGAAACACACCATCTTCATAAAGAAGTAGTAAGGACTGGAAATCAGGAAGATTTGCTCTGTGGGCTCTGGGTATGTCCTGGCTACAGCAGTCTCTGCAAGCCAGCTCAGACGAGGAGAGAAGTCCTTCCAGGTCAGCCTGAAACTCCACGCTCTTTTATTTACCATGGACAGAAAGCTTTTCTGTTCTTGCTCAGAGTGCTTGTCTTGAAAGTTCCATAATRTTTTGCTTTTAATGCACTGCTTTTYATAGGAAAAACTAGTAAATTAATGAAGTTACTCAGGAAAGCAGAAGATACACTTTTTCTGTCTAATCTATATTAGTACAAGGTCACAACTTCAACTGTATGTCAAGACTGCAGTGGCTTCATCTATCAAAGCATTTTGTTTTGTGTTGGAGCAGCACTAGAGGTTTCATGTGATCGCATTTCTGATTTTTCATTTGGATCTGCAGACCCTTTTTGGTGGATGCACACTGGATTCTTTTCAGAAGAGAGTGAGCCAGAGTCTCCACTCCAGATGCACTCCAGATTTGCTCTGCAGCTGAGCTGAGGGTCTGAACTGCTTGTTTAGACAGCTCCAAACCACAAGTGTGGTRCAGCTAGTGAGCCCAGGGCACCAGACCAAATCTGATCTGGATTCTAAACCCCTTGATCTTGGAATCATAGAATGGTTTGTGTTAGAAGGGATCTCCAAAGATCATCTAGTCAAACCTGTCTGTAATGAGCAGGAACACTAGACCAGGTTGCTCAGGGCCCCATCCAACCTGGCCTTGATGTTTCCAGGTATGGGGCATCTACATCCTCTCCAGGCAACCTGTCCCAGTGTTCACCACCCCCATCACAAAACATTTCTTTGTTTTACCTAGTCTCAATCTGCCCTCTTTTAATTTAAAACCATCACACTTTGTCCTATCACTACAGGCCCCACTAAAAGCCTGTCCCCGTCTTCCTCATAAGGCCCTTTTAAATGTAGAAAGACTGAACTTATTGTGCTGTAGATGCAAGAATTTCAGCATGTTTTGCTTCTGTGTATTGATTTGCTCCTAAGAAACCCTGTAAACATAATATTTGTGCTGTCACATTGAGGGAGCTGTTGTTCCAGAGTTCTTCCCCACAGGAATAATCTCTGTGAATCATTCCAAATGGTCACAAGTTAGAGTAATTCCTCTAAAGGTTCACTTGGTGCTATGAGTCACCTGCCTCTGCAGACTGAGATTAGTGATGCTCATGCATTTTTACAAAACTGAGGTCACCCAACTTGTTTACTGGAGCTGGCAGCCAAATCCTCCAGCTGAAAGCTGAGGCAGATGCTCAAGCAGCTGCTGTCCAAGCTACRGGAGCAGCAAGGAGATTTCCTGCTTTGCTCAAGTTCTCCAAACCACTGGTTYATTTCTCTGGCAACATTCAGAGCACGCTGGAGACAACAGTTATGCAGTTTTGCTATTAATCGATCAGGCACGGGTTTGGGTAGTAATTACTTGGKTTCTTTCATGACCATATTTGCATGCTGAAATTCTGTCTTCTGAACTTCAAAGCCCTAGAACTGGATAACTGTCAGAGTARCTGGAGACTAGAAATCTAGATCCAGATCCAGCGTAGAATTTGAGCCAACAGCCAATTTCCAAACTAAATCATCTGGATGCACAGTAGTTCARTAAAATTTAGATTAAGTCTCAGTGGTTTATTTTGACTTCCAGCTTCCGTGTTCAGAAATACCTGACAATAAATGATTCTTCTAATATTATTTTCACTTTTGTTCCCCAGAAAAAATCGGTGACTGCAAAAACATGAAAGAGTCTGTCTTCAAAAAACTTCAATTGCCACTTTTATGTTTCCATTACAGTAAAGCCTGTGCAACCCTACTGACCTAATGCTTTGCTATGTTATCCCAAATCTGTCCTCCCCAGGAGCTGTCCTGATTATCTCTTATCAGCCACAGTGGATAAAGTTRTGTTTGGTCTCCTGTTTCCTGCTTTCCTTGTCTGCATACTTTGTTTCTGTTCTGTTTGTGCAGGTGTCACTCCTTCCCCTTGAAGAACCAACTCATTTTGAAGAGACATTACCAAAATACAGCAGCATAATAGAGAGAGGAAGGCTTTACCYAGTATGTGGTGTAAGGTCCTTAAATGAGAAAGTGTGTAACCCTTCAGGATACCTCTGATTTGTATAACCCCTGATTTGTATAAAGCACTCTCTAACAAGCAACATCTTTCACAGAATCAMAGAATGCTTTGRGTTGGAAGGGACCTTAACATCCCCTCCAATCCCCCCTGGCATGGGCAGGAACACCTTTCTCTAGGCCAGATTGCTCAAAGTCCTAGACAACCTGGCCTTGGACACTTCCAGGGATGGGGCAGCCACRGCTTCTCTGGGCAACCTGTGCCAGTGTAATTTTCTATATATTTACACAGACTATCCCATTCTGCCTAATTGCTTTTGCAGGCCATTCTGGTTCCTTTTAACCCCACTGACTCATTTTAAAATGAGCTGTTCTTCTTATTCCTAGGCTTTCAGTAGAAATTGCTCCAGAGCCTGTTTTCCTAATGCTCAGGAACCATTTCATTTCTAGCATAGCTGTTGGATGAAGCTGCCTYGCTGGTGTGGAGCTGGGGACCAGGACCATTCACATGTATCACCTCTCCAGCAGCCTGCAAGCCCACCCTGCTGCAAGCAGAATGAGGGAGAGGAAGGGAAATGGTTTTAAATAAAAAGGGATATAAGGAGAACGTTGCAGCTTGAATTGCTGCTAGTAAAGTTCAGGGTAAAGAAGCAAAAAAAGGCTTTTGCATAATATCCATAGATGTTTGATTCAGCTGCATGGTGAGATGTTCTCCTCTCAGACACACACTCCCCCCCAGGTCCTGCTCTCTCCCCCAGGGGCCTCCTGGCTGACCTTGGTCTCCAGGCAGTATCAAGGYGAGGCCCAATCAGGGAAAAGGGAGGGAGAGCCTCAGGAGCACCCATGTTCAGGCATAGGAACAGAGGAAGGAGCCAATGGGGTGTAACTTAGGAGAAGCCCCTCCAAGGCCTCCTCAGGAGGGCATTTTTTTATGACAAGGGTAGTAAAACACTGGAACGGTTGCCCAAAAACATGCCTGGAAACACTCAAGACCAGGTTGGGWGGGACTTGGAGCAACCTGGTGTAGTGAGAAGGGTCCCTGCCTGYGGCAGGGGCTTGGGCTGGCTGACATCCCAAAGCTGCCTTCCAGCACAAACCATTCTGAGATTCTGTCAGGAGCTGCTGGAACACCCCCACCCAGCCAGCCCACCTGGCCATATGACCTGGGGACACACTGTGCCACCCAGCAGGGCACGTGCCAGCCTCTGGGCTGTCCCCTGCAGCTGGGCTTGACACAGCCAGTGCAGCTGGAGGGCCTTGGCTCAGCCTGTGGGCTCTGCTTGCCAGCTCCAGCAGCTCATGGCTGCGTGCACATCTGTGGCACAGCCTGGCTCTGTCGTGAGCCCTTTCCTGCTTTCCAGAAATTGATGAGTTGCCTAACCCAGCATGTGGGGAGGTGATAGGAAATAACTGGGCAACTTCCATCTGTGTTTGGAGCTTTTTAGTGCTGGATGTGTTGTCAGTGATGGCTTTGGGATCTGATCAGCTACAAGATGGTCTCTTCAGAACTGCTGAAGTCTTTGCACAAGACTTCACTGCAGCCTAAAGCAGAGCATCCTGCAAAACTTCCACAATGTTTAGGCAAGTAATGCGCAGCTGGAAAAAACACTCCAAATTGTTTGGACTATCCACTTTTTCTGTATGTTCTGGGTGAACCTGAGAGCAAAATCTGCTCTGATTAGCCAAAATAAGTTCAATTCTGTGCTCTTCTAAGTAGGCGGGCACAGGAATAATTGTGTTCCTTTTGTTTCTCATTCATGGCATTTAAACGAGACGCTTCCTCTGTCCCGGGGATGTCACAAAGCTTCTCCCTTTTCTGCTGTGAACGCGGGAGGGCAGTGCAATTCCAGCTTGGATTCAGACATCTCTGGAGCATCAGATGGTCTTAAGCAAAGCTCAGCCCTAGTCCACGTAAAGCCTCCASTTCCAATTCAAGGAGTTTCTAATCTTTTCTTCATTATTACACTTGGCAACCCACCTGTAGCTAGACTTTTAAAAATAAATTCTCTTCCCTATTTACATGAGCAGCAAATCTGTACTGCCAAAGAAAGGATGTGGGGCAGAGGRGAAGGAAAAGAAGCGGGGAAGGAGGAGAAAAGGTGGGAAGAAAGAAAGGGAGGAAAAGGAAGGGAGCAAAAAGGAGGAGTTTGAAATGGGGTTTAAGATTAAAATAAAATAAATGAAGTTGCTGTTGCACTTATCTGTACCACACATAAACAAGCTGCTGGACTCATAGGCATCAAAAATGTCCAGTCAGCTACACCTCTAAGAATAGCTCAGAAATTGTACTTGCAGTATAAACAGCAGCTGCATGGTTTGAAAGCATGTGAAATAGGTAAAGCATATCTAAAAAAAAAGAAAAATACCTGCTAACTCTGGCAGATTTGGTCAGATTCCTTCTGATGGGTCACAGCCTCTTCATTCGAATTTCCTCTGTGAAATGGATTTCCACTGCCACTGTTACTTTCACTGTATTCATTTCACACTGGTTCTTCCAACCAGATTCCCTAGTGCAAAGGCATTTTGCCAAGTAAATGACTAACACCACCAAAACAAAYTAATCACTGAAGTAAATGAGTAGTTTGATGCAGTAAAGATTGCCCTGTTTTGTGCAATAATTTGGTTTTTTACACACTCATTTCCGCCCCACAACATACTGAAGCAAAGTCAGCTCTTTGGAGCAGAAGCCTGTAGTCAGTAAGATGCTGACTTTAACCAGGCTCTTACCCTGTGCAGAACCTCAGGTGTGGATCCCATCACAAACCACAGGGCTAAGAACTACTGAGAACATGCAGCCACATGAYGTTTTATCAGCAGGACTACATTCCATGCGCAGCACACAAGATCACACAGAATCTTCTGCAGCCACATTGGCAGAGAAGATTTGGTGCTGCAATAGTTCTTAACTGGGAAATACCAATTCTGTAGGTCATCCATTTGTGCCATTTCCTAGCCTTTTTCTCTTTGATCCTTCTGGTAGGTGGTTTTGTTCCTTGGAGTTATAAAGAAATTGTAGAAATCATTGACTATACCTATAGTATTTGCAGGGAATGCCCTGACAAAGGAGAGAAATTATGAGGACTCCATCTTATAGAATAATATAGAATAATATAGAATAATATAGTATAATAAAGTAATTAATTAGCCTTCTGATGTTGTAGTACATTATATTACATTAAATCTAAACTGAATCTGCCCAGCACTCAGCTGCACTCCCTGCACAGCATCTGTGGCTGTCAGCCCACAGTCCCCACACACACCTGGATCCAACTGGTCAGTGAATCACARCACTCACACCAGAATCCAGTTACCAATTCCCTTCAGGTGAACAATCTTCCACMATGCATTCCACTTGTGAGCAACACAGGAGCAGCAAACGAGATAAGAAYTGTTTTTCCTTTCTCTGAGGTTCAGAGAATGTGAAACCCAGAAATATTCCTGGGAAGAATTGTGCCTTGCTTTTCTCTGTGAAGAGAAATGGGGTGACATATATCTGCAACCATTGGTTTATGCTGTTGTTTTATGAACATTCCTAGATAACATTTTAGGGAGGGTAAAAAAATAGTACAAGACTTACTAGGAGAATATCACCTTTACAAACACCTAGAAGGTAACAATAGTAATAATAATAGTAGTAGCAGTAGTAGTAGCTTCTGACAAGAGAGGAGGTACCCTGCTTCTCTTTGTGGTTTCACATTCCTACTGCACTAACACATTCCCATATGAATGAAAACCTAATTCTTCTGAAAACTGAATGTGCAAAGAATGGATCAGCCAGGTTGGWGTCAGTGCTGTTTCAACAAACTGGTAAGAGGAGAGGATGGTGCTGCTCAGGGCAGGGAGGGGACTGCTCCTGTYAGCAACACCTTTGATTTGGATTGGTGTAAACCCGAGGCCATAACCTGAGAACAACTTCCATCGAGTTCAAGGGAGTCACAGCACTCTGAGAGCCTTTCATTGTGGTCCCTTTCTCAAAAAGTCTTTAAAAAAAGCTAAATCCATTTTACAAAAACAAGTTGAAAATATTGAGGTAATAACACACTGTATATACCTTSTTCTGAAAGGATTCCTCTCCAATAAAGGGGTATGTGACATAAAAAAGAAAAAAATGACTAAGAATCAAGTGGTAAAAGAAAAAAATCACAGCAAAATCAGTATCCTCAGGGAAAAAAAAAAAGATGACTGAAATTGAGAAGATTGACTTCAAAAAGAGATACATTAAGAAACAACTGAAACCATTTAACAAGCCAGTACTTTGGAACTCAGCTGCACTGATATAAAAATATGGAACAGCTCCCTCTGCTTTTCCTTTTGTAACAGGCTTGCCATGGGCAAAACTGACAAAATAATCAAAACAGTCATTGGAAAATTATAGGTAAATTTTAGAATGAAGGGACCCCCAGAATATAAGTTGTTTGAAAGACTGACATTCTTCAGTGAGATGCTAGAAATTTTAATCTGCATTCCTATCAGTATTTGTGTTATTCACCACTGCAAGGTATGTTGCTAATTATTATTATCTGTGTAGTCACTTACATAGCCAATAACATTGCAATGAATGAGTTCTAACCTATAAAACCTACAATAGGCTTTGAACTTAGATTAAAACCATCTTGTCAAAGTGAAAAATTATACAAGAGCTTGTACACAGCAAAAAGCATTCACCAAACCATTTGAAATTCAGTTACAGCAGGATCATATTTTTTCAGCAAATTAAGTTTTCTGTTTCCTCAGAGAAAAATAATGAGGTCTGAATTTTTCTTTGTTTTGTTTTTGATTTTGTGTTTTCCCAGATAGCAAGCATAAAACTGAAGAAAATGTAATCAAGTTCACAGAGAATCTTCATTAACATTGGTTTCAGTTGCAATTCTCTACTAAGGGATTTTCTRTTCTTCTGTGGTGAAAAATTGATRTTTTCGCTATGCTGGCTTAGTTTGRGAAAACATTTGAAAATTGTATTTTGGGCTGGATCATCCTTATGAAGTACCTACATTTATTATGACTATTTTTGTTATAGAAAACTCCAGCTATTCATGGATTTAAATAGCAGAAATCTTCATGTGTATGCAATGAGCAACCAGTTTTTCCAAATAATTATTTCCAAGAGGGTTAYTGAATTGTATGAAGCATTCAGAAGTTAGATTAGTACTAAGCTATAAGAAAGTATTTGAGCTTTTACAGAGAGCAGCTGAACCAAACTACACAAAAGCAGCTGAAAARTACTATGAAATTTTGGTTGGGATTTTCTCAGTCATTCTGTTACAGTAATAATAACATTTTTAATTCATAATCAAATTTGGAGAGTGAGTTGTTCCTTTTTTTTTTCCTGTGAGAAGAAATGTTAAATCTAATGTTTCTCTCTCTTTTACTAGCCMTATTCTGGTTTCATTTGCAAACTCTGTGAAATCCCCTCTGATACACAAGAACATCAGAAAAAATCAAACTTGCCTTTTTTTAAAAAAAAGCACTCTTAGAAGGAGATTATTCAAAATGACAGGACTATACTTTTCTTTTAGTATTTCAGGCAGAGCATTCCTGGAATATCCTCAGGAAGATGGTTGGACAACTGGGAAGGTTAGCAAATCATAAATGTCAAGAATATTAAAATAATGAGATCCTTGCATGGCAGACAAACTGTTTTGTAAACTAAATTCTAGATGCATCTCCTGCACAGCCACAGGACATGGCTGAGATAAAGAGATGACCGTCCAGAAATATGCCTCCAAATCCTATAATCCATTTCTCCATAATTATTTCCAGCCACCAAAATGAAGAACAAACAAACAAAGCAATCTGACCTCGGTAGAAAAGACAAAGTGAACTGCAAACAAATGTGGAATTCCATCTCCCTGATCAGCATGCTCCAAATGCCCCCAGCAGCCCGGCCAGCCAGCTCTGCAAAAACACCCTTGGGACCACAAAACCCCTCAGCAGGGGGATGAAAGAAAGTGCCATATCCATTTCATTTCCATTCATCATTGTTAAGCTCCAAGTTTAAGAAAGTTTCATTGCCCATAAATGCTCTGATCATAAGCAGCTGCACATGATATCATTTAGAGCCTGGTTGCATAACCCGTGTTTCCCCCGAGCTTTGTCCCTAAGCTGCTGCCTGACAGGCATCAGCCAGACCCAACTTGCTGTYTTAAAAAAGCCTCTGCAGCGTTTTTACGTGTAGCAGCTGAACCAAACTTCACAAAAGCAGCTGAAAAGAATTGGTAAAAGGTTAGGATAGATTGACTGTTTCCAAATTGGAATACTAATGATGATCTTTAATGAAGCCTGACAGTACAATCTGTTTCTTATTGTTCCCTAAGTGCTGGCTACTGATCATATTCACTGGCTTTAGGTGACGGGGACAGACAGGGACAAATGGGCCCCACTGGCGAGCAGGACTGTGCACAGCTGATCTTTCAACAAGGATTAAATTAATTAAAATGATTCTCCCATCAGAAGAATCAATCTTTTGATTTGTTATCATCGTAGTGGTTATTAATTTTGAATGATGTCTAATTGGTGCCACTACTGTTTGGGTCAGCTGGCTTAGTAATCTTCTTAGAAAGCAGTAAAGAATACATAATTTTAGTAGCTGTGTCAGAGAGCAGGGAGCTGAACAAGAGAAAAATCCCTGACTTGGTTTAATGCCTCTCATAATGTGTMAGAACAATGGGAAAAGTAGGCAAAATACCTGCCAGACCCAACTGGTGAAAACTGACTTTGCTTTATTAACTTAACTTCYTTAATAAAAAAATGAAGGCACTTTCTCATAAGGATAGTCTTAAGTAAATGTTTTATTATGGAATTGCTAATAAGCACAATTGGAAATGCTTTATTCTCAGTGCAAAGACGAAATRCTGAGGGCTGGAGAGGGCTCAGAGGAAAGCCCAGACTGATGGAGCAGCTCTTCACCAGACTGCAGAGGCAGAACTTGCACAGCTGGGTGGCATCTGGCCCAGCCATTTCTAGCTCCACAAACAATGTCTCCCTYTTCTTCTCACGAGTCTTTTGATGCCAGTGTCCAAAGGAGTAGGATCTGGTCTCTCATTCAAATTTCTACAGTGTTTAAGCCCTTTAAAACACCAGTGGGAGTTTAGAAGAGGTCATGGAAGCACCTGTAGGTCAAATAAAATTTCCTATCTGCCTGGTTTTGATATTTAGGCTGGGTGTGTTACCTCCACAGCTACAATAATGCCTAAACCATACCTGCAAAGTGAATGTGGGGCTGCTTCTTGTGTATTGTTCAAATTGAAGTGACAGAGCAAGAGAAAAGCTGTTCTCTGTGCCTTAGAACAACAGACATGTCAGTGAGGTGAGGACAAAACTGGCCCTGACAGAGCTGGGATAGTACAGAGCACATCCTCCTGTTCACTCCTGAAACATAAATATATGGCTGCATGGGTAATCTGCAGGAGGGATAAATCCTGAATCTTGGATATTCACACAATGAAAACCCCAGAGGTTTCTCCTGCAGGAAGTGATATCCAAGTCTCACTCCAATGAAAACAGGGACATAATTCTTGGGTTTTGTTATTTGTCTTCTACACATGGGAAATTGTTTCTGCCTTACTTATCCATGACAATAAATACACAAAAGCAAGGAGGGGTTCATCTGGGAAGGCATCCATTCCMTCAGTGGAATAAGTGTTTAGATGATTCACACCCATATAAATTTACTCATTTGGGGGCTGAATGTGTTACCTCCCTTTTCTCTGCAGCAGGCAGTGGGAGGTATCACTCCCTTTGCAAATCCACCATTTCACCATCCCCTTCTCCTGCTATGCTCTCCTGCTCACAGCCCCACAACTTGCTGTCTCATTGAAAAAGGAAATACGTTGCATGACAAATAAAAGTGGTCCAATCCTGCTTTTTCATGGAGTGAAAAAGCACTCACTTTTTCATGAGTGTTCTCCTCTAAGAAGTCATCACAATTTCTGTAATTCATGTGCTTTAGCTAAAACCTCAGGTAAACTGGAATAGTAGCACTTAAGTAAAAATTATTCCCACATGTTGTCTCTTCGGAGTCAACAGCAAAACCATCAACCCAGGAGCATTCATCCACTACAACAAGTGACAAACAGGTCTTTTACAGTCTTACCTACATTTGGTAAGAAATTCTGGTTAACCCAATCTTGCTTACCAGCCCCACGTCCCACCAAATTATCTTCATAACTCACCTAGTAAAAAGAGATTTAAAAACTCTGCTTCTAATTCCTCATCCTACAGATGGTTGTTCTTTAGAAATCATTCTATAGAAAAGCAAGATAAATCTCAACCAAATTACAAATCATTATAACAATAAATAAAAAGCTTTTACATGATAGAGTGCAAATTGTCATTCAAGTTTGGGGAGCTGGACCTGGGTCCTATTTCATAGGTTAAAAACATTTATACTTGCTGGATGAAGCTTTTCTTTTCTTTTCTTTTCTTTTCTTTTCTTTTCTTTTCTTTTCTTTTCTTTTCTTTTCTTTTCTTTTCTTTTCTTTCATTCCCCCTACCTGTTTGGCTGTGATTGGTTAGGCTGGGCACACTCATCTTATTCAGCACCATTAATAATTGTTCAGACAAGGAGTTAAGTTACAGATCATAAAATCCAACTATTGTTCCTGGCCTCAGCACTGATTTGAGATAGATCTATCCATCTATGACTTTGGATAGATTACATTTCTGCTTTGTCTTTTTTTTTTTGTTCGTTTGTTTGAATATCCTGTTCTGCCAAGTATTTTTAAGCAAATTAATCTAAATATCATTTCATGTGCTCCCATGAATACATTCTTTTAACCAATCACTCTATTTTTTTATTATTCTTTTCAAAATGCATTTTAAGATTGGATGGAAGCAAAGGCTACTGACTAATATCCAGTGGGACAATATCAGCTCCTAAATGTCATCTCTAAGACTAGTAGTCTARTAACTTTTTTTCATATCTGCAGTCAGAAGAGATAAACAGGTGAAAAGAATCTCATTGAAATGTGCATTGAGAAATTTATTTCCACAATGAGAAGAGTCTGAGATTGAAAAAAAACTTAAAATATTTTGAAAACTATACAAAGCTATCATTGTTTGCTTAGTCCTTGAATCATGCTTGAAGCTCAAGCCTTCTTATATTCTTTTTAGAGAAACAGCTGTTTTGATTGGGGYTTCAGAATTCTCCTGAGTATGAACATGTGTGTTAAAGTGAGTACACTAAAGAACCCATTTCTAAATCCAGGTCTTTGAAATTTATGTGTTGCATTGCTATCCAGTATTTCTTTCTCCAAAATATACCTAAATAAAACACTTCCTATTCTTCCTTACAAGCATGATGCCTTTGATTGAAACATCACAATTGCCTTTTTTACACACCATGAGGCTGTAGCATAGACTTGCCGTGGAAAAGCCTCATTGCAGCAGTAGCAGAGCAGCTGTTTCATGTCCTGAATCAAGCCAGTGTTTTAGTGCAAGGTGGAATGAACATCTTCCCCCTCATGACAGCTGTGGAATCCAATAGTGACATTTTTGTAAACTTAGTTCTAAAAGTATATTCACTTTCACACATGCACAAAGTGTTAGTCCCGATAGCTGTACTGGTCCTTTAAGGACTGTGGAAGCGCCTTCTTTTCTTCCCTAAACCCCACTCAAAACTRCTGTGGACTTTTTCATATCCAACAAAGGAAACAGCTGGGTTGTCCACAACAGCCAAYCTCTCAAAACCCCAAAAGATCCAGGTACAAACCCCCAAAAATTAGAGGAGAAACCCTGCAACCCAGACCAAAAGGAGATCCAACACATGTACTCGCTGCTTAGACAATCAGAATGTCTCTGGCCACCTATATTATAAACTCTTCTTCAAAAGAGGACAATAAAACTTTGAGATRTTTTATTATTTCAGGTTTCCACCAAGTAAACTCCCATCCCTAGAGAGATATTACTCTGAACATTGCAAGATCAGAAACCTCCCACAGCTTTTCCCTTTGATTCAGATCTGACTATAAAATTACCACTTGCTTTACAAGCTCTTAAAAAAAAAAGAGGTCAGATCCTGAGGGGCATAACTACATCAAAGGAAAGCAACATGGGAAGAGAAAACTCATGTATACATGGAAAACAGAGCTTAAACAGAGCCAAGCTTAAGTATTTGTGGAGAATGCTCTCATCTCTTTCTGGTGACCACGTTTTCCACACAACCTATTTGGATACTGTCAGATTTTTCTTAAGAGAACTCAGCTTCTAATGGTGGGTTTTAGTTTATATGGTGACAGGCTTTCTGGAATTCCCTGTCTCTGCACTCTTTTTGTTCTCCCAAATACTTTCCCTGCTGGAAAATGCACTGATTCCAAACAGCCATAATGGCTAAGTCCTCAAGCAAATGTTTTAAGTACCTGATTTTGAATAACACCTTGTCCAAGGAATTGGTCAGTTGTTAACCTTTAACCTTGTGTACTGCCATGCCGGAGGAATCCGCTTAAAATTCTCATTGTAAAGATACACAAGGAGTAGCATTAAGGCAGTTTGACCTCAGGATTTTCTGAAGGTAACTTGCACTTAATTTTCTCACATCTTTTTGCATTTGAGAATAACTCCCTAAACAAGAATTTTAACAAACTGACTTTTCATAGTATTTTTGTTGTTATTCTTTTTTTTTTTTCCCCATTTTGTGATCCCATTTCAGCAGTGAGGGAACTAAGAGTTCTTTCCAGAAAAAGTTTAAACAATTTAGGATTTAGAAGTGCTTAAGAAAGAAGCTGTATTTACTTTCCCTGGGATGGGGTACATAAGCTGATTTTCACATCTGATCTTTCTCTTAATAGAGTTATCCCAAGGGACCAGAAATCATCTACTGGGAAAAGTGAAAAGCTTGGTACAGACCTGCCTTATGCATGACCCTGGAAAGAAAACTCTGTGTTCCAGACGGATGCCATAAAATGTTATATAATAGAAAATTACATCTAGAACAAATATACAAAATATAACTGTTGCACCCAGATATGGAAACTTGCTTGAAAWAGAAGCCACAACATTGAGAGAAGCCAAGGCACAGTGGGGAGGATGCAAATGTCAAAGGTCCCAGAGCAGGGGCACTGCTCCACAGTCTGTCACCTGCTTCTGGGTGAGACCCTGAGACACAACTCAGGACAAGACTCACTTACTCAGGCTAAATTCGTAATCTGGAGCTCCAAAGTTATCTTGATTAGGCATCTCCTCTTGTCTGAAGGATTTTACTCTGTAAGTGAGCAGAACACAGGATTTCTTTAAGCAGTATAGAATTCTTTGCTGATGGCCCCACAACATTCTTAAAGATATTTCTGGTAGGCTAGCAATAATATATTCTGTTTAGCATGGTGAAGGACTGTCTTCAAAGTAAGGGAGGATGAAAATATATTCACTTTTCTATTAATTCATTTGTTTCCACGAAGTAATTTTAAAATTACATGCGTGTAGATAGATCCCAGATTAGATTACTCTRCTCGATTCAATTTCTTGCAGCTGTAGATGTATCCCAGCACTRGAACTCAAGCTGAAACTCTCAGCAATTCTGATGCATAAAACATTCTGTGTCCTGTTTACAAGGGCAGTTTGTGTTTGCTTTTAATTTTTATTTAGTCTGCATGTATGGGAAATAAATGTTTTACAGTGAGTTCCTCTGTGGTGGTGTTCACAGGGGTCCCAGGACAAGGGAAGAGATGAGAATCTTGACTCCATGTTTCAGAAGGCTGATTTATTATTTTATGATATATATTATAGTAAAAGAAGATGATATATTAAAACTATACTAAAAGAATAGAAGAAAGGATTTCATCAGAAGGCTTGAAAGGAATAGAAAGGAATGGAATGATAATAAAATCTTGTGACTGACCAGACAGTCTGAGACAGCTGGACTGTGATTGGCCACTAATTAGAAACAACCACATGAGACCAATCACAGACCCACCTGTTGCATTCCACAGCAGCAGATAACCATTGGTTACACTTCGTTTCTGAGGCCTCTCGGCTTCTTAGGAGAAAAAATCCTAAGGAAAGGATTTTTCAGAAAATAGGTGACATTCCGTAACACAGATGTGTGATTCATCAAACTCCCATCTTCTATTGGCAAAAATATGAAGTAAAACATCAGGCTGAAAAACTTATTTCTCTGAAATCTAGAAGAGGATGCTCTTCAAAATAAAACTGTTATGAATCCTGGCAATATCATTGTGTCATTTCCATTTTAGAGCCAAAGTAGATTTCAAAGAGCATTTCGATAAARCAGGTTTAATTGAAATGCTTGAAGTTGCAGTATCACTGATCCTTTGATTACAATCTATRTGGAAGTCAAGGACACTTAGCATTTGAAGGATTAATTTCCAAGAGACAAATGAACAGTACCTGGGAAATTAGACAGGTATTAGGGGCTGATAGTTCCTGGACAGAAGTGAAGGCAGATACTCCTTTCCCTTCCAGCCTCCAAGATTTACCCTTCTGGGATCAAGACTGGCAGCTGCCTAAGTGCACTGCTGACAGCACATCACCTGGGGGTGATGTGGATTCTGTCATCCAATGGAAAGCAGCATGAGTGGATTCTTAATTCAATTAAATTTTCATTTAACATTAACTGCCACTGTTTCATCCCTCAGCATGTATTCATTCCCATAGCCCATGTGTTTCTCTCCACTGGAGCACAGGCAATTTTTCACACAGACATTCATTTTTGAACAGTGCATTGTTATATTTTCTTGACCAATGAAGGTGCTACCTTTTTCTCAGAWGCAGCATGCACTCTCCTCAAGGTGTCAGAGGTAATCATCTGTGTGTTAAAGAAGAAAAGAAAAGCAAGAGATAAAAAAGAAACATGGAAAATTTATTGTGTAACTACACTCTTAGAGCCAATTCTTTTGCTCCCATTTGTGGCAGCTACTACCRGTGTTGTTAACTAATCAAATGTTTCTTTAATGTTTTAACACTACACGATCTGTCCAAGTGCAAGAAGGCTYTTTTCCTACCATGTCTTTTTACTTAAGTATGATGCATTTCATAAATTTAACATCCTTCACCTTCTCAGCTCTCAACTAAAACAGAGCTAGCAGCGTTGGGAGGTGCTGCTGATCACTGAAATATTAAAAGAAAAAAAAYAATTTCTGTTGTTCTAAAGAATTTCTGAATCTTTCTGAGGATTTATGTTCATTGAGAACATTCAGGGATTCTGGCTTCTGGGATTTTGAATAGGTCCGGATTTGCTACACTTGCCTCACCTTCTCAGTGTCTGAAGAAACAACATGCTTATCCTTATGACAAAGCATAAGGATAAATAGAAGTGATCCTTTTGTTATCCATAAAGAACACAACAACATTCCATCAGCAGGACTCCACTGGGCCTAATCAAAACAATCCACATTCTCCTGATCATGTCCCTCCAGGTCATTTTAGAGGCAGGGAAAGAGCAGGGTGACACAATGATAAATAAACTAGAAATACATGCTCCATTTAAACCATTCCATTATGGCTGGATTTTCCCCACCCATTACTCAGTGCTTTTTAGCTCATACAARATCTTGTGTGTCACAGGCAAATTCATTACACACAGGACCAGGTTATCCCAAGGCAAATGTTGACAGGACATTGGCCACAGAAAACCTCAGGCTACAGTTTGCAGACCAGGAGAACAAGGCARCTTTAGTACAGGTGGTGAATGAACAGATGAGCCAGCCTCACTTACCTAGATCCCTTAGATTCAAGAGCTTGATCATTGATCTGAATTTTCCGATTTTGGACCCCTATTTGGTTTTCAAACACCTGAAAGTGAAAGGCACGAGAAAAGTTCAGCACAGAACTTTGCCCTAAAGATACACATTTAGTTAGGGTCAGTCAGAGCAAACACAGAACAATGGATACGTGGGCATTAAACCTAAGAGGCTTTGCTTATTGACATTCGTGGGCCCACTTTTGAATACTTTGCCCTTTAAACCTTTGTTTGAAACTCCCAATGTAGAAGATGACAATTCCAACTTAATCAATTTAAAGATGAAATCAGACCTTTGAACTCATGAAAAGCTACCTGTGCCCCTGAATTTCTGGCTTTTACTAGGACAACACAATACTTTAATGAGGTCCTTCAATTTTAAATAGCATTTAAATGAAGCTGGAGGTACAGCTGGAGGTATTACTATTGTAATGAAAAGAAACCCCCACAACATCACATCTTTTTTGGCAAAATCCTCAAATGGGTCTTAAACAGAGATTTTCTTTAAAATACAACCTTTCCTCTRTTGACTGGAAGAGATAAAATCTGTTATTCATTGGGCATCTTCTAATCAATTTTGGCACTTGTCAGATGATGTCCTTATGGATTTCTACTAGGTTCTGAGTCCCTCCTAGGCAGAAGAAACAATGCTTCTATATGTCATTGTTCATAAAGTGGAGATCTTTGAAATAATTTACTACTCCTATCTTAGTTTCCACCAAAGTCCTTTTGGGAAAAAATGAAAATTGCTGTAGGCTTGGCACTTTTGTTTATGTGTGTGGAATATTTTGCTGTTTACATAAAGAGTATATTTTAGGAGATTTTAGACAAACATGTAGCACGGGTATCAGCTAACAAAGCGTTGGCATCGTGTGCTCTGGTCTGTGAATCCTGATGCCACTCCACTTTTCTCCACTGATCTGGTAAGTAAACGCCCTGCAATGTGCACAGTGAAGGAACTTTTTAAAGAAATATCACTGAATAAGAAAAATTAAACAGCAGAAGGATGTACTGGACCGCTGAAGTGGCCAAAACCCCAGAGAAATGGCTCATTCGCAGACACAGTGTTTTTGTTCTCGCTGCATATTTCTGGGCTGCAGGTTTTTTCACGGAAGAGAGTTGGCTGGTTGTGACCAAGGGAAAATATAGGTTAATCATACTTCAGTGCTTTACATTTTATTCAAAAGCTTGTGAGAATCTCATATAAATGTTAAGTAACTGTCAATTAAACTTCCCCTTTGCCCTGTGGTGGCAATTTCCCAGGCAGCTGGGGTGGAGGGGGAAATCCCCACATCAGCCTTGGGTCGTTGTCTATGGCTAAAGACCAAACCAGCCGGATTTATTAACTTCATATCGAGCAGCAAGAGGTTTGCCTGGACCCACCACAGCCCTGATAGATGTCCTACTGGGCCACAAACCCCAGTACAAATGGCAGGGCTGCCAGCACAAYCCCAGCCTGAATGGGCCTGAATGAGGCAGCGCCTAAGAGCCAGTTTACTAACACCTGTATTAGTACAGCATCGCTGCGAGGAGCGCTGCYGTCAGACAAGGCATAATCCCATAAGCTCGTCATTTGCATATCCCTCATTAGCTGATTGGGAGCTGAAGGAGGCAGGGTTTGCAGCCGGTGGGTCCGTGGCTGCCTGGGTGGCGCGGTAATGAAGCCACGGCGCTGAATGTGAGGTTTATATGTATGGAAGGGATTAGGAGTGTTGGAGTTTGTGTGAACTCATGTTGCCATATTCTCTCCACTGGATCACAGTAATTGGATGGGAGGAGCAAGAGTGGATCCATTAGTTTTGTCTGTTTGCCCAGGAGCTGGGTGCTAGGGATTCAATTTTGCTTCCTTTTGCTCCCCTGCTTTTGTGAAGCCTGGTGCTTTGTCTAGGCAAGCCCTTAGCACCTCTGTACACTGCCCACACTAAGGGGATTCAGCCACAAAGGAGAAACCTCAGAGACAGCCAGCATAAAATGCAGCCTGGACTCAAGTGCTACTTGAGGGCAGCACAATCCTGCCCAGCCCAGTCCTGGGAGAGAAAGTAAGAGATAATTGAAATCTATAAACACCTCTGGAGCCTTTTTATTATTTTATTAGTTCTCCACATTTGGGCTTAGCAAACCCCATCATCAAAGAAGCCGTGAGCTCCTTACAAGTAAACTGAATGGCTTGAAATTTCACTGACTTAAGAAGCAATTGTTGGGATTATTTGCTGGGCTTGCATAATTCTAATGCAAAAAAAAAAAAATCCATTTCCTACATTATTTGTACAGCTGGAGKAATCACTTTGTGTGACCGATGATGTAAAAAAAAAAAATAATAATTGCAAGCCTGTCTCTCCCATAGTGCCAAAAATGCACCTTCAGCCACAACAGGAAGAAAACACACWAAATAGTTCTGGGAAGCCTGGTGCCAGTGATCGGCTTGGCAGGGTGCTAAGGCACAAGTTACATGCAAYAGACCTTATTAACAGACATTGTTCAGATGGGGAAACAATTGAGACATTTAACATTGCCACATCATTTCCACAATGGTTTGRAGGATGGTTTCTTTCGTTCAGGATAGCTAAAACTTTGAAAAGTTACTGTGAGAATGAAGCTGTGGGGCACAGGGAAGATGGGGCTATTCAAAATAGTAAAAACAATAACCCACAGGCAGCATATCTTTTCCCTTTTTAAAAACTATTTTCATCCCCAAAATGTAACATCATTCTGTTAATTACACTTCCCTGMAATTTGATAGTTTGTTTTATACAACTCTTTTATTTTATGTTTTTATCCCAAACAATGGTAGTTGATTTTTGGAATAAGAGAAACTAGAAACTCCTTTAGTTACAGTTTTGTGAAAACTGAAAATATTCTGGTATTTATGGCTAAACTTCAGAACCAATAAATGCASAGTAGCAATACAGCATTAAGGATAATGTGTGACCTGTCCTTGTGTTACTCCAGGATTTCCTCGCTGGAATAGTTTTATCAGCATGGAATTATAATGACACAGAACCTATTTATTGGGTAGTGATTCAATCTGTATTACTGATTCCGTGTGAATCAGTGTCTACTGGAATGACTCTGTGATCATTTATTGCCTGAAGATCAGAAAGCAGGAACACTCTTCTGTATTTTTTAAGTGGATGTAAAGGATGATGCTTAAATTCTAAACAGACCAACATTTCCTCCTCAATTCCATCCATCCCTTTATTATCCAGGCTTGTGAGCWGACCAGATGAGGCAGCCCAGAGCAGCTTTCCAGCTTCTTTCCTTCAGGTCATCAGAAGACAGGGACAGACACAAACCACGTCCCCCACTGCACAGGAGGGGCTCTCTGGCAGGTGAATGAACTGGGGATGCACTGACTCTGTCACCTTTGGGGGACAGCATGGCACAGAAACTGCAGAGCCTCCTGTTCCCAGAGCCAAGCTGAATGTGATGGTKTTCACAGGGGTCCCGGGATGAGGGAAGAGATGAGAATCTTGACTTCATGTTCRGAAGGCTGRTTTATTATTTTATGATATATATTATATTAAAACTATACTAAAAGAATAGAAGAAAGGRTTTCATCAGAAGGCTGGCTAAGAATAGAAAAGGAATGATAACAAAGGCTTGTGTCTCAGACAGACAGTCTGAGCCAGCTGACTGTGATTGGCCATGAATTAGAAACAACCACATGAGACCAATCACAGATGCACCTGTTGCATTCCACAGCAGCAGATAACCATTGTTTACATTTTGTTCCTGAGGCCTCTCAGCTTCTCAGGAGAAAAAATCCTAAGGAAAGGATTTCTCATAAAGCATGTCTGTGATAGCTGAACCCTTGGATTCAAACACTCCTGAACTGGATGGTGTGAGATGGTGCTGACAGCTGAAGATTAAAGGAGTCCAAGGAGTTGAGTTTCTGCCCTCATTGACCTCCACTGCCACCAGTGGGTGACAACCACATCATTTACAATATTCCTTCTTAAACAAGGACTCCTTGTCTGTCCATTTCTCATTTAAAACAGTGTTGATAACAGCCAGGAGACCRAATAAAAATCTACAAAAATTGTGTTCCTGTTTTTAAACCACTAAAATTGCTTAAGAAGTATCCTCATCTAGGTACCCTAGAAGGTGCCTAGAGCGCCTCATGCCCTCCCTGTTTTAAGAAACAAGCAATTCCCCATGCCTTTACCTACTTCTCATTCGTGGCAGCCACTCATCCCTGCCAAGAACAGAGAGTTCAGACTATGATTGTCCTTGTGGGCATTTCAGGAAGCTACAGAAGGAACCACCAGCTTGTGCAAGCAACCACTTTCCTCTCCTGGTGACACAGCCCTGAATTTCCTCTGCTCTTTCCCTCCTTCCTGCAGGAGCTGAGCCCTCTGCAGCAGCTCTGACAGCACCAGGGCAATGCTGGCTTGCAGGGTAATGCTACTTGGAACACCTGACCTAAGCTCCTGGCCGTGAGAAATCAGATCCTCCGTGTATGATTAATGAAACTGCAATGGCTGTGAGCCCACAGCTGAAAGGACAGCACAGGTKTGTCCATCATTTCCAGGCTCTAAGGTTCAACCAGGACAAGTGACAAACAGGAATGAGGCTGTTCTGAGGGGAGCTGTGGCTGTTTCAACAGCTCTGTGTCTGCTGGTGAACTCATCTCAAGTCTCAGCCTCAGAAGGGAAGGAGGCTGAAGTTGTTCCCAAGTTACCTCTCATTCCMCCCAAGAAATTCAGATTATTTTTGTGTCAGGGTTTATAACATAGACCCAGCAAATGGATTTGCTGCCAGGAAAGAATGGGCACTGAAAATGTGAATATTTGTGAGTCAGTTGAGCTATGAGTGCAATGCTGGAAGGTCAGACCCACCATGTGTCTGCTGCAAAATGAGAAGAGGAACAAAACAGAGTTTYCTTTGATTCAAGTTAGCCCTTCCAGACTGATGTTTCTATATGGAAGCAGGAAATTGTTTAGGAAATTGCAGAATTCCTTTGGGGCTTTTATCTAAAAATTACCACCTTATTTCTTCATAAAAGAGCAAGMACATAGGTATGTTTTCACCACTGACTGCAAATTACTGTCCAAATAGCTTCATGCAAGAGCAGTGATGTAACCAAGCCAGTCAGAACATAGGTTGTTAATATGTTATATTGGATTGGACAACAAAGAGAGAATATGAAATAACCACCCGTGTTTTTAGCAAGTGTTTCCTACCAAATGCCACCTGGTGTTATTTATCTCTTGGTGGTGTATGGTAACTTCCTCAGTAACAGCTGATTATGCTGCAGAACATGAAACATCAGGTACCACCAGGTTCCCTTTCCCTGGCTGGAACACAGGATCTTTTAAGGTCCCTTCCAAGCTGGGCTGTTGTCTGTGAGGTAGTAGAAAGAATTAAATCAGCAGGCTGTGAGACACAGAGAGAGATAAATACAGAAGTGCTTGACAACTTCGGGAACAGAACATTTTTTGTAGATGACAGAGGGGTCTTGTAGTACTCTCAGTGGARGAAATCCCTCAGGCCCTGCTATGGATGTGCCTTTCCAGAAAATAAAAACTGAAATGCAGAACACACACTTCATGGAATTCGAGAAAATAAACCACTTAAATTATTACTTCAATTACTTTGGGGAAAACAAAGGTGGTTTTGTGCCCCAAAGTGAAGGGARTTCAGCACCTCTTCCATTCAACATGTTTTAGTTAAGAATCACAAWGTCTTTGGAGTAGATGATGATGATGAGAGCTGTTGGTGATCACACACTTTATCCATGGGATGTGTCTTACTATTTAGCTGAGTCTCTGTGGAGAAAGACCAACAGTTTTCTGAAATGACTGTACTAAGCTGTGGGAGAAGGCTGCCAAATGAATCATGCTCTGGCTGCACTGTGCTAAATTCCAGAGCACATATTAATGCTCCCATTTGTTTCTTTGAATCATCTTATGGTGCTGCATGCACATTTAGCTGATGTACCAACACTAATGCATCATGCTGTCCTTGGAGTTGGATTCATAAAGTATCTCACAAAAATAAACAGCTTTATTGCCAGGCTCACCAGGAATGATAATCCCACAGATAAAAGCCATTAATCAGAGACTGAATCAAGGYAATTACCAAAGAAGGGATCTGTTTTATGGAGTTTGTGGGTATGTGGTTAGACTAAGTTCTTTTTGCACAAAGCAGACAGCAGTTGCCTGCTGCTGAAATCCCTCTGTGTCCACAAGGATCAGATGTTAGTAAAACTAGTGTTCAGCCAGCCCAYGCTCATCCCAGCTCTATCAGTGTACTGCCTGCACTGAACCTTCTTCTGTCTCTTTCATGTAGCACACATGCAGACATCTCAACATCACTGCTGGGAACCAAAAAAATCTTCATTGCACGCTTAAGCTTAACAAGGTGCAATTCAAAAACCAGAAAAAGGGCCTGACTCTCACAGAGCTGTCATCTCTGTCAATTGTGTTGCTGGTGAATAATGAGAGAATGAAGTACAGAATGAGGGCAGTGAATTGTTTTTCTCCTCACTTCAAACCTTTGTATATGAAGACCAAACTCACTTTTAAAGTGGAAACATTTTGCACAAAGATATTTGCTAATAATTTTAATTTCTGCCATCTTTGACAATTTATTTTATTTCTAGTCAGCATTACCATCCCATGTCCAACACTGCCATGATGTTTGTGGCAGCCACTCATTCCTGCCAAGAACAGAGAGTTCAGACTTTCTGAACTCAGACTCTCAAAGGGGCTTAACARCACTGCAGGAAGCTGTTTTTCCCTCAGGCCTACTCTGTTTCATACCTTCTCCCTCTACCACCAACCCCCCAAAAAACCATTACAAATACAAATACTATTACAAAATCCAGCCGAGGATATTCTCCAAAGCACAGCTGAGCCCTGGGATTCTGGGCAGCCAAGAAACACCTTGAAAGAAAGCTCCACTGTCTCATGTAGGAGGAAATAAAAAAATTATCTGTAYAATGGTCCAGAAACACTAACTCTCAGTTGTTGGAGTAATTCCAAACATTTGTCCAGCTTTCCATATTGCATATAACCAGGYATCCCTAAAGAGCCTGTGGCTCACATGTAAAATGGGCAGCAATCTCATTACACAGGTTATCCACATTTTCCATCTTTACATTGGAATTCTCATGATCAGTAAAAGCAGTGTACAGAAAAAAAAAAAAAAGGGATCCTCCTAATGAGATCAGCAGGGTGTCATTGGAGCCTGTGTCACTTGAGGTGGCCTTTGGAGAGAGGCTGTGACAGCACTACCTGGAGCACAGGAAACTTCCCAGTTTGGGCTAACCTGTAAATCTGGGCTAACCTGTACTGCCACAGACTTGTGGGGGTGCTTGTAAATCACAGAAACATTTAGGTTGGAAAAGCTCACTAAGATCATTGAGTCCAACCATTAACCCACCACTGCCAAGCCCACCATGAAACCACGTCCCCAGGTCCAGCTCATTTTTGGACACTTTCAAAGAGGGTGACCCCACCACTTCCCTGGACAGCCTGTGTACCAGGGCTTGACAACCTTTCAGTAAAGAGATGTTTCCTAACATCCAAAGTAAACCTCCCCTGGTGCATCTTGTGGCCCTTTGCTCTTGTCCTGTCACTTGCTACCTGGGGCTCTCTGTRGCCTGAAATGCTGGGATGGTTTGGAGAGGACACCTCCGTCTTCCCAGTGATGGGAACCACCTGGCCCTAGCAGTTGTCTCCATGCAGCTGTGCTGGCCTCTCTCTCCTCAGGAAATGCATTCCTGCTGCCCAAATCCCACAGCTGCACAGGATCAGCTGTGGGGGACACTCAGTGAGAAACATTTCAGCTGCAAAACAAAAATCTAAGTATCACTTCAGGATGAAGTTCTTGAGAGAAYAGCTGAGGCTCAGCTGCACTTACAAGCCATCACCAAGTCTCAAAGGCTGCAAAATTCTTTGAATTGACTTTATCTCCCTGTCCCTTTTGCCTACCTAACAGTGYCTTGCAGGGGTCTGCATTTTATTCTGCCAGTGAAACGGAACAGACCTCAATATACCTTTATAATATGGAAATAGATTTTGTGCCCCATTGTACCACTACAATTCAGCTTTCACATCCTGGGACATTTTGGTGAATGACACCTGAAAAACTCCCAGCATTTTACTATTTATTCTACACCACCATGGTTTCAGCATTGCATAACAGGTATACAAATAAAATAATGGAAAGGATGGGAGCTATGTAGGCCATGGGACCTATGTAACAGGAAAATCTGGCAGTTGTCTATTTAAACAGAATTACAATGTCTGTAAACATAGTGGGACAACAATGAGCAGAAAACATTGATCACCTTAATCGACTGGGGTTTATTCTTTGGGTTTTGGACCATAATGTCAGAGCTGAGAGTGCAAAAAGCTCTAGTCCAGTGAACACCTTGCTTGCTGATCCTCAGGACACTGGACTRCATGATTGTTGTAGGTCCCTACTAACTGCATGGCTGTTCTATGGTCAGTAATACCTGAAGTGCAATTTCCTGAATAAGTGGGTGGTACTGGTGGCCTAAGCACAAGAAGGCAAGTTACAAACCTACAACACATGGTGCCACCTTCCCTGTGTCTGTGCTTGCTCCAGGGTTCCCCCTGGCTAAACACAGAGTAGTTGCTCCCTTGAGTGCTGCTACCACAGCACAGTAGCAGCTCAGTAAGAAACACCATCACTTCCAYGGCAGCAATGAGTGTAATTGTAACCCTGAGTCTTTCCCAGAGAAAAGCACATCCTTTTTTGGGTCATTAGAGAAGAACMAGAGACGTGCTCATATTTAAAAAACAACTCTCATTTGGGCTGTGCATGATTATTTATCTCAGTGGCATCTTTTGTAACTGTCAGTGGGTCAGCTGTCATGGGAGGTGACTGTAAGTTGCTTTTTAGATCTTCTCGAAGAGAAGGGGTTAGAAGCTTGATCCTGAAATCAAGACCTTTGCTGTACTAGGCAAAAGGACAGAACAAAAGGTTGTTCCTGACTGTCAYAGCTGATTAAAATAAGTCCACACTTTTGGATCACTTAACTGTCAATCAAGTGTCAAAGCACAGTTACTGATTCTCTATCAGAACTTCATTGCTCCTTACTGATCTTCCCCAGCTGTCACACAGGTGGGAGGTGCAAATAGGTCACTGACTCAGCCCTGGACACAGCTGCCTCTCTCTTCCCTTTCCTCACCCTCCAGCCAAGCACCAAACAGCATCTCTGACTCTGGAAGAGGCTTATATTGGGGAGCCTRTGTGTGCCCACAGACACACTTGCATTATTTAACACACGTTCACCCCTTGTTCTGCCTGCTCTGTCCCCACCATTTACTGCTAAACAGGTCCCTTATCTTTATTGATCACTTAATTTATCTTTTCTTAGCTCCCCTTGCTCCGTCTGGTGCAGTGTGTCCAAGGTATTGAGCTTAAACATCCGTCTGTTCATCCTGTCAGGGCTGGTTTGCCTCGGAAGAATAGGGGGAGCAGGTGGTGTGACTGAGCAGAGCCCTGACAGAATAGGGGCACCATGGCTGTGTCCTGTCCCAACCTGCCAGCAATTCCCCACCCTCCCAACTGTTCCACATTAAAGCACTCAACTGTGCCTTTACAGTCCAAGTTTTACACAACTGTTTTACAAACCAGGAAGAATTTCTTTTGTGGAAAATCTTTTGTTAGGCGGCGCAGGACGGGGAGGGGAGCAGGGTGGAGGGAGCGGAGGGAGCCGGTTCTGAGAGCGAGCGCATTTTAATGCGTGTGGACAGACACCATGGGGTGTGCCAAGCTGCTGAGGGAGCCAGCCCGGCATTTCTGGGCTKCCTCTGAGCCCTCAGCAGAGTTTCAAAGTCACTAATCTTCCAGTCCCTTTCCTTTGCTCCTGTTCATTCTACTACTTTAGTTTGTTAGACCAAATGAGACTAAAATCCAAATAAAATCAACTCTTACACATTTTTTTTCCTCACTAAGAATAGAATATCCATTTTTTGCTGTTGCAAAATTACTAGAAGTCCATCGAACTGGACAGACAGCCCCAAAGAAAAGTCCAGACAATGCTTCAACTACATTCCAGTTCCCAAACTGGGTCCCGCTAGGGGCACTGTGCTGCTCCTGGTCCCGTACATCACGTTTCTTCACAGGATTCTGTTCCACCCAGATGTGCAACAGAACTGACATGTGAGGCATCTCTGAGGAGAGCTACTCTGAAATGTTTGGTCCACAGGAGACAGAACAGGAATGCACAGAATGGAACCCAAGAGCAGCAGGTGTTTGTTACAGCTGTGAAACTGTTCTGGTGTCACCGCCAGAGCGCTACAAATAGTTGCAAACAAAAGATGAACCTCTCGAATTCTTCTTGTTAGTTTGTTTTTTCTTTTCCCCCTCCCTGTGAGAATTCACWACCACATAATCCACAATTTTTGAAAGCCAAACACAAGATTTGGGTGTTTTCCACATTTCTAARGGACAATTACAAGCTTATGCATATTCACATTTTGCCCTGCAGGCTTTTTCCACAGGCTAAAATGTAYTGAAAGTTCTTTTTCAGGCAAAATTGCAAACCAAGAGACAGAGATGCTTTTCTTTTTTGAAAATATTGCAGTCAATTGCTCAAATCTTATAACTGCAATGGCAAAAAGGAAAAAAAAAAAAAGATACAGAAGTTGTCCTTTCTTCCCTTCAGAGACATCTTTCTGCCCTTGCTCTTCCCACAAAAGCTGAGACCCTGCTCCTATAGGAGCCAATGGTCAAATTTTGAGGCCTGAATTTAACCAAATCTGCTGGGTCCTGCAGCAGCAGTCAGAGACTGCTGGTGARAGAGGGAAAGGTCCACATTTGTTACTAGATACTTGGGAAAGTGCTGAGATAGAATCCTATAAAAGCATTGGTTTCTGTTAGGAGCCTGATCCTCTCAAAYGTGTATGTGCTGGACTTATCAGTCCAATTTATATGAAGCATACAGTTCAGACTCATGGGGGGGTTTTAGCTTCCTAATCAAACACAAAYCAYAGAAATACCAAAAMAATTWAAAAAGAGAGAGAGAGAAAGAATGTATTCAGAGAAAATCTGACTAAGGCACCAGGACAGACAATGACCTGGGTGCTGTCTGATTTTTGATTTTTGACTGCAGCCTCTTGTATTACTGCGTTTCCACCACGCATAAAGAGAACACGTATTTGAAGACAGCATCAGGAGTGTCTTTTCTGCCAGAGCAGTGTCCTAATTGTGAGGTTCTTCAAGTCTTATTTTTYGTTTGCTATCTCACTGAGTATTTATTCAATACCTGGTGAAGCAAGGGAGGCTCAGCTCACCCTCTTACCATGGTGCTTGGGGTGGTCACCTTGCAGAAGGAAGACAAAGATTTGATTTTCACCAGATTGAGGAGAATAACAAAACTAGCACTCCAGAAATATGAACAAATACACTTCTACTAAAATATTAGATAAAAAGAGATCATCATGACTTATTTTCAGCCCAAGCTTTTTCTGAAATGCAGCAAGATTTTCACTTTTTTTTTTTTTTTTGACAACCAAGATTATTTTACAGTCAAACTGGTAGACAGTAGTACATCTCCAAATGTTTACTTCAGACCTGGAAATGATMATCAAGAAGATGGGGATCAACATCACTGAGAATGAAACATTCTCAAGTGTCCTGCCTAAAAATTTACACCACAAATGCAGTAGAAAATAGAGCTTGGTATTTTAGTATTGTAGGTAAAGAGAGAAAGAGAGTACCTACAGAGCTCCATATGGAGTCTTTGTTACTTAAGAAGGTGTATCTAGACAGTTTCTCAATAATTTATTAAAATCTGTGTTAAAGCTGGAGGGAAAGAAAACATCTTATATCTCTGCTCATTTCAAAAGTATTGCAGTTAAATGCGTACTTCAGAAGAACTCTGTCACAAATACTGCCTTGCCTGTAAACTACCAAGCTGCCTTACAACTGGGAAATCACAATTATAGATCAGAAAATCCTTCCTTATTGTTCATTTTGAATATTGTATATGATGTCTCTACTACCACATTAAGCCCTCT
Organism: Cardinalis cardinalis; assembly: GCA_014549065.1. Taxonomy (NCBI): domain Eukaryota; kingdom Metazoa; phylum Chordata; class Aves; order Passeriformes; family Cardinalidae; genus Cardinalis; species Cardinalis cardinalis. Next base: position 73,033 of record JACDOX010000222.1, on the reverse strand, counting down.
CATTTTGCTTCTACTAACTTTACTTAAATGATGATTTCTCTCAAATTTATATATGAAACATCAATACCTTTAAATGGATAACGTACAAAATGCAGGCATGAAAGACAGGCAGGAAGCCCACAATCATTCTGTTTTATCTGCTTGTGGAGCTTTGTTTAGAATCTATTTGTGCACAAAAATATTTGGAGAATTACTGAACCAGTTATCAATTCATCCTTATGTTATACAGAGAACAAAATGGGTAGAAAAAATGTGGAATTAGACAGGAGATAATATGATGTTTCCAGTGACCTGAAATGCAAGTCTGAATTCGATCACAAATCATCTAATCAGATTGAAATGGGTCTCATGGACTTTGCAACCCTTGATGGATGTTTTTCTGCATCACAAAAGTCACCATACAGTTTGCCACATTTTGATACAATTACATTTTCCAAGAGGCTTATTGCTTGCAAGGCACAGATGTTGTGGTTCAGAATAAGTTGTGCTGCCTGTTTTTCTGTAAGAAAAGGTTACGTGGCAACTGCCATAAGCTGTCTAAAATCAGCAGTGCTTTCTTTAAAAAAAATGAAACCAATTAACGAAATAACCCAACACAGGCATAAAATAAACTTTTATGGGACAATCAGCTCCATGCATCTCTTTATTCAGAGGTAAGAACAAGCTTTCTGCACTGGTATATACAACCTTCAAAATATTTTATGTGGATTTTGCTACTTCTGTGAAACAACATTGTCCCTTGCTGCACCCATCRAATTTGATTTAACTTGCCTAGAAGTCACATAGTGGTATCCTTAATATATATAATGCCATCATTTCACTTCCCAAATGGATGAACAAAATTATAAGAGGAGGGGAAAATAAAAATCATTTTAGCATCAACTCATCCCATTGCAAAAGCAATATTTGTGTAATTGTGCATAATAGTTTAAAGTATAATTTAATACATCCCTTTAACAACTCACAAATTATCACTTGACAACTAGAAATAATAGATCTTTTTGTTAAAAACAGAAAGCATGTGAAGACTAAAGGTTAAACAGGTCTTTTCATCATGATAAATCACTGGTTAATGAGCCTGGTATTGTTGGGTATTATCCTTGCTCACTTCAATGCCATTACCTTCTGGTTGTAAAGCTGACACTACTAATGATCTTCATTCTTTGAACTTTTCCACAATATTGACTGGTTGCATAGAGCAGATGTTACTTGGATTTGACTGCAAAAGTGGCAATTCTTCTAAGGCTTGGAGCAGGCCTGAAAAGAATGATACTGAACACAATGTATTTTGATATTTCTACATCAAAAGAGATTCTTCTCTACGTGTCAGTTCTTGCTCTTGCAATTTCTTGAATTTCTTGGTATCACATGGAAACCAACCACAAATAAGAGACCAAAATTCTTCATCTGTCTTCAGCAGTTTCCCTTCTTTTGGCAAAGTTGTAATATGAACTAACACAAGAAAATTTGCATCTCATCTCTCTTSTTGTACCCATAACTTCTCCTGCATTACAGTACTAGCGAGTAAATAAAAAACTGACTGTGCATTTCCCAGCTTTTCTCGCTGAGGTCGCCAGGAGCTGTGTCAGTGAGCCAAGTGCTGACAAAGCAGGATGCAGAAGGCTGCACACATGTGCTTGGGCACCCACAGCCATCACTTTTTGTTCCAGAGGGACGGAGGCCCAGCAGACCTTCCTTGAGCAGGCACTTGGGAGAAGCAAAGAGTTCCTGGACACCTCTTTACCATGCCAGGGCTGGGTGAGGGACCTGGCTCAGATAAACTCACAGAGCCTTGGGACAGCAAAGAGAGACTTCAGGGYAAGAAAGCAGGGACTGCTAAGTCTAATTTAAAACTGAAGCAAAGTGTTTATSCCCATTCCTTTCTCTTCCTGACCTTGCCCTTTTCTTATGCTTCTTRCTCTGTTCCTGTCACTACTTGACTCTAGAAAATGTGGACTGCAGAGCAAAATTCAAACYTTAAGAAGGCAGAGATAGTCTTATCTCAGTTTACATACAGTCCTGGACCAGAAAGGTTTTGCTGCACCTTAGAATAGGAATGGGGACAAATGAACTCACCATTCCCTAAGTCAAACATGAAACCTTGCACATTCTTTGAAGACTTCTGTGCAGTAGCAAGCACAAAAGCTCCCTAGTTCRGCTTGTATGAAGGCCAAATTCTTCACCCTTCACTATGTTATGCCAAATGTACCTTAAGGACTACTAGATTCTTTTCTACTTTTCTGTAAGGGTGTATTTTTCTTTTCTTTCAGTGAGTTGGTGGAGAATGGAGAATGAGGATGTGACTGCTTTTACAGATAGCATTCTTGTCTGGTGTTGTCTCGTGTGAAGTGAATGGAAAAAAATTGAGCAATTTCTCTAAAGAAAGACAATGATGCTAAAAGAAAGAAAATAATGCTGAAATTCCATACTCAAAAATCCAAGCTGCCAAATGCATTTCACACATACCAGTAACACCTCACTGGTATGTAAACAGTGCGTAATGAAAATTTAATCTCAAAGGTTCAATCCTTAATCAGCATGGGAAACTTAAGAAACTTTTGAACAGCATTAATTTCACAATATGAAAATGTAAACATGAACAAAGTTCCAGCCCATCACCTCTGATCCCACTAAACTCRGTTGGACTGAGAGAAACATTCTGCACACAGTAAGTCTATCACACCAGCACCTGAGGCTATCTGATGTACAAAGAAGGCTTCTTTWAAAAAAAATAGATCAACTCACATACAGGATAAAATCCTGAGCAAGTCAGCCAAAGCACCAACAAAACTCAGATTTTACTTGAGGAGTAATTGCATACCATTCATTTATTTGATAGGGGGTGAGGGGTGTGACGTGATCTCTAATAACCCTAACAGGCTGCAACCGAGGAATTTCTCATCTTTAAGATGTCATCTCTAAAACCTCCTCCTCATATGGGATCTGCCCTAGTGTCAGAGAAAAACTGTCTCTGGTCACTATTTCCAAAGTTACTGTTAGATATACCTAAATATTCATTTATTGTCCCACAATCAGAACTGCAGTCTTGCAAGATCCAGACTGTCTTACACCATAGAGATATATAAATCCTCTCCTGCTCAGAGTTTATCAAACACATGGGATGAGAATTTTCATTTGAAGAATATTTACTTGTTAGTGTAAGCAATTTGTTTCTATTTTAGTATCTACAAAGTTGGTTTTTAGCAWGTAAAAATCAGTCAAAATACTTTGAAAGACATGTTTTTGGTAATTTTTTAAAATTTCTTTTTAGTGTGGGTAATACCAACATTTTTCCCTTTTGCTTATCAGTATAAATGTTTCCCACTTTATTGATAAATCACAAAAAAGAAGACTTCTGCTTCTGTGAAAAAAGCCCTTTGAATCCAGTAGACTGTATACAAATATATATATATTTTAAGATTCTTTTTCAACCAGTTCCACCGATATTGTTGGATGCCAGTATTGCAAACTGCATTCTCACTGTCTCTATGTTCTTCTCCGACAGCCTGTATTTTGCCATAAGATGCTTGAATTTTTAAATGCTATTCTGATTTTTTTTTTTTTTTGCACCTGATGCAAAACCAGTGGCTGGACACCTGCATTCATTTGGACATTCAGATATAGTTTACTACCAGGTAATCAAAGCACTTCTACACTATYTGAACCATGAAACATCACTAGTGGTAAATACACCAGCACAAGCGAATGCAAATTAACCAGAGAAGGCTTTGTTAGACAAACCATATTTCCAACAGAGGCAGATGCACTGGGAGTGCTGGTTTCATGAAGGTGGGTAACCACTTTAATCAAAGAAATTGCAGCTTCTSACATCATCCAGGCTCTCACTCCAATGCCCTGACACCATGCTTCCTGCTTACCTTGCCTTCCAAAATCAGAAATCCCAATAAAAGTGGTATGAGTATAAAAATTCTAACAAGTAATACATTAAATTACTTCTTTCACTATTTCTTTAAGCAGAAGAGGTTTGSTTACAAGGAGAGCAGCCCATATGAATGTGTATATGTGTCTGTCTTTAATGTTTGTGCAGCACACCCTGTGTAACATTYAGTTAATATACTTTCCCCTGTGCTAGCCTGGGGTTTATAAAATTCTAGAAAAACCTCCAGCCTGGCAGCAGAACTGGCTGGAAAGACTCAGAGCCAATCCATTAGGGCATTTTCCCCACAGACCCATTCCTGCAGCCTCCTCTGYCTATCACCCCCTTGACCACATTCACCCCCACTGGCCCTTTGCCTTTGACCTCCCTCTGCCACTGCCTCCCAGTTTGTATTTGTTTTCTCAGGACCTGTTATCAATCACTTTTAAGCACCCTGAAGCAGGACATTTAACCTAGGCATGTGAAAGTGCTAGATCCTGCCGTGCAAAGAAATAAACTGCTGTAGGCAAGACATAGTTTGTGTCCCTTAAGGCAGCAAACTAGGGGAAAAAAAGTTTTGCGTGTTTTAGCAGCCAAAAAAGCCAAGAAAACAAAGGCAAAATAAAGAAGCTCCTGTACATGATGCATTGCCAGAACGTGTATGAGGTTTGAAGTGCCTCACACCGTTACCCACTTTGATARCCCACAAACCAAACTTCTGCTTAGAGGAGATCAAGTGCTGGTGTCAGCTAATTTCTCTTGTACCAAAATGTTGCATTTTATTTCCGCTGATTAGCATAAAATTGTTCCCATTGTCTCAGCCACAGAGGCACACAATGGTGCCAAAGATCCCTGCAGTGGGGAGTTTCTGTGTGTTTCCAGCTCCTGGCTTTGCTTTAGAATTCATTAGCCACAGGAACACCACATGCTCTGTGTTGGATTTTGACACACACATCAAGAAATTCACTATTTTTTCACCAGCAGCTCCCAGAAAATTTTAATTATTTGCTCTCAGCAGCCARAGGAACTATTTTTTCATCGCTGAATTGTGGTTGAAGCCATAACATTCCTGTGGAACTGGTTTTTTTCCYATTTATCCCCTTTTTTTGGCCAATGTCTACATTTACCTGCCAGTATATTGTGTACATTATTACTTTCTCAAATGTGGCTTTCATTGAATTGTCTCAGTCATGAGAAAATTGCATGTATGTGCAAAAAAAAGTGAACAAAAAAGACAAATTTCCCTTACAAAATGCAGTGA
>JACDOX010000222.1:52895-62895 GCA_014549065.1 Cardinalis cardinalis | reverse complement strand
AACGAGGGAAAACAAATCAGGTTGCACAGCAAATGACACAATTTTTCTTTCTGTTTCTAATGGTGTATCAATAATATTTCAAAATCTTGACAATCCAACCACGAGTCAACTGCAGTTAACATGCAAAAAATGTTCAACAAAAGGGATTAGTGGCACAACAGACAAGTCRAGACTTGTGCATTTGCCACCACAGTCAGCCCTGGTCAGTAACAAAAAAGAGATGTCTGCATAATTTAATCTGTTTTCTGGTCACCTATGTTTCACATGTACTGGGTATTATAATAGTTTACCAYGGGATCAATCCTGCAATTCCTTTTTCCATTTCTTCTGGCTGCCATTCAACTCCTCAAAACACTCAACTCTTCCTGACAGCAGGGGCAGAAGCTGTATTTTCTTTTGTGTCCTATGGTATTGGAAAGAACACTGGTCCTCAACAAATTAATATTAATTGCAGGTCAGCTACTGTAATGACGAATGTAGCAACATCTTAKTCACTGTTTTCAGAATCAATATCTTAACATCCCAGGTGCAACACTGAGCAGATACTGAAGTTCCTAACAGTAAATAAAATTATTGGTTGGAGGCTAAACTATGAGAAAATCCTTTCCTGGGCACAGATGCTTCAAAACCACCACCAGGCACAATCAGCCTCCTGAGAACACGCTTCAGGGAGCTGCTCTTTTCCTCCCACAGGAGGCTGAGAGTGCCTAATACAGTCTGAAGTTTTGCTGATTAAACCTACCAATCTATCAGCAAATTGATAGGAGCAGTTTGGTAGCCCTGGGGAGGGAAGGTGGGGTCCCCAAGCCCTCCCTGCAGCATTACATCATGCACTCTGACATGCACTCAGCTCCTCGGGAGGAGTTTAACCCCTCCAGCCTCGGCAACAGCTCTCGCTGGGCACACAGTGATTTGAAACACTGAAGGGACTTTGGAACATTTGGTTTGGACTTGCTCTGTTCCAAGAAGATCATAGGAATTCTATAGGAATCAGACCTAAATTAAATCCCATTCAAAAAGTCAGTTTCTGGAAACCTAGAGAGGTCTATTTTATAGGTGCATGGTTTGATTCCTRATTACTTTCTCTCTTCTAATTATCAACTTTGGCACAAATTCTGCTACTGCTTGAAGCACTAAGAAGCAGATAACACAAATCTTGCCTTGCTAGGTTATCTACCACCTGTTCTTCAAAAATCACCTGTATGAATGGTGGGGGGAGAAACAACAGGGAGAGGAAGAGCAATTTTCATTAGGTCCATTCACAGCTYGTGGCAGAGCAGACAAAAAATACAGCACAAGAGGTATAGCACAAGAACAGACAAAATTCATTTAACATTCACTGCTAGTGCAGCTAAGATAATATTTGCAGGCAGATTTACACTATTTTTGAAGTTAATTAATTGACTAGTATTTTGCTCTTCATTCTGGCTCACGTTACCGAGTTTAAAATGGCAACAAGTCCTACTACAAAGGACAGAACAAACCTTTTCATAGTCAGGAGGCTCACTGAAATTTAAGGCCATACAGTGTTGTTCATCCCAGGGAAATTTGCATATTAATCCAAAATTTTCCACCTCTTCTCCCTCAGCTTCTAGGATACTGGTTTCTCTGGAGCACCTGTATGGAGCTGTGGTGGTCAGACAGTGGCCTGCTCCTGATTCAGGACTTTTGTTTCCTTGTCTGACAGGCACCAACCCAAAGCCAAGAGAAGAAAAGAATGGAAAACATTATCCATAAAGAAAAGATGGATTTGAGCCTGCAGCTGTTATTGCTCATCTGGTAGCTCTTCACCTTGTTTGTTAAAAAAAAACCCTAAAAAACCACAAAACAAGCAGTCATACCTAAGGGCCAGGTTTCAAACTCTGACCAAACCAAAGGCTAATTTATTAAGCATCTTGGTCATTTCTCATGATTTTATAGAAAAAAAAGCAGAACTGTGATCCGTTAATGAAGATCTAAGGGGGTGCATGACATGGCTGGTTTTATCYGCAGTTGACTCAAGGCTCTTAAATTATGTATCAAGGGATCATTTTTTAATCCATGCCCCATTTCTTTCACTGCTCTGTCAGGGATTCTAAGTGGAAAATGAGTGCTTTGCAATATCTCTGCAATTCTTTGTTTGGATGTTTGTTTCCAAACAGCATTAGTAAGGCCAATGACACGCAGAATAAAAGAGGAGTGTCACATTAGTTCTTTGAACAGTTAAACATCTTCCTGTCTCAGTGATTATTTCTCTATTTATATTTTAATTTTATTTTTTAGCAATAATTTCCTAATTTACATTGCTGCCATGTGACCTATAGGGAAAAAAGTCCCTTCATTCCCACTTGACCAAGATCAAAAGCCAATTACWATCTGATTCTTTGATCCGTTTAAGCACATAACCAGGAATAATTCACAATTGCCCAATTTCAGTATCTCTCTGAATTGTGACAGTCATGTTTTTTAAACCCAAAAAGAGATTTTAGGTGTGTATCAATATGGCAGTGGTGGAAGGTGAAAAGGCTGACTTGCCAAGTAAAGTCCAGCTCTACAGAACAAGAGAAGCTGTATTGCTCCTGGGGCTCCTGGAGCTCCAATWAAGACAAAGCCACAATTAAAGAATATATCTGCTATAGCATGTTACAATTATAATACCATGGTGACTGCCAACAGCTGTGAAATACATTTCAAGGTGGTTTTGGTTCTGGTTTTTTTTCAGTCAGCCATCATCCTTACATTAAGAATTGAATACTACCTGCTAAAAGTATTGAGGTAGCATAAATGCTGCCTTAATGAACATACCTACCTATACATTAGAACTCTTGATTTCATTAATAGGATAAAGACCAAACAGTGGTTGTAAGGTAAAATGCATGAATAATTTACAGGAGTACAAATAGCATGTTGTCTGCTACAGAATAACAGCTCATCAAGAGCATTACCAGAGGTCAGCAGCTCAGCTAGGAAAGATTTTCATCTATTTTAAAAGGAAAACTTACCAGCAAGTTGAATACAGGGCAGAGCTGTGAGTCAAACTTACTCTCAAATCATAAAAGGTTTGAGATGTAAAAGTACCCCAATAAAATTTTGATTTTTCTTTAATAAATACACATTTTTCATCTGAAAAAAAATGGGGAAAACTCAATTTTACCATGAAAAAAATGTCTCAAAGTTCTCCAGCCAGTGCGTGCAGGATAGCACGAGCTGGAAGCTCTTAACTGATGGTTCTGAGCTGTAATTAGYCAGTGGCACATGCCAAAATCTGAGCTSTAATTAGTCAGYGGCACATGCCAATTGTGCTGGCCAGTGACATCATACTGGGTTTGCAGATGCTTTCTCTTAGTCAAATGAAATGTGGCATGTCCTTGATGCAACACCACTCCAGCATTCTAGGGTTTTGTTTCTTTTTATTGCATTTTTTTTTTTTATTTCTGCTGGGCTCAGGCTGAGTTAGTATTTGCCCTGTCAGGTGCTTTTCCTTCTCAGCCCCTGGTGCCCCCCTGGCTGGAGCACCCCAGGCTCCCCTCCCAACATCTGTCTCAAACAGCTGCAAAGAGAGGGTGCCTTCAGGAGAACACGAGCACACCCCCAGCATTCCCCTGGTTTTAACRCCACGATTTTCCCAGCAATTGCAGTTCTTGTGGAACTGCAGTTATTTTCTCACAGAGGGCAGATGACAGGTTTCAGAGCAGAGACTGCAGGAGCTGGCACTGCCTGCAGCACAAAGCAGAGCAAGGAGTTGTCAGCACACAACCATCTGCTGAGAGACAAGACAATTCAAAAGAAACAGCCAAGAAAAGCAGGTGCTGCACAAGCTACTGCCTGCTCATTTAGCCTCACAAAACTAACTTTGAAGAACTCTGGCTTTTCAGATTTGGCAGAGGAATCTGTCAGTTTGGCAGTGATGCTGGTGCAGAGAGCACAAGTACTGTCCTTGATTCTGTTTGCTAGTGAGATCCCACACGGAGTGTTTCTGGGATTGATAATAGGAAGTGTCATTTTGGCCTTGCTCTGTGGTAAACAACCAAGACTTTGCTGCTAAACTATTCATTTTATGGAATACAATGGCCAAGAAGGCAGGGCTTATTCCTCTAAGGATCAGTAAGGTATATTTCTGGGATTCATAGCAGGAGGGGTTATTTTGGTCTAGCTCTGTGGTAAACCACCAAGACTTTGCTGCTAAACTATTCATTTTATGGAATACAATGTCCAAGAAGGCAGGGCTTATTCCTCTAAGGATCAGTAAGGTCTGAATCTCTGCTTTTGTACARGTTTTGTCAGTGAGTCAGCAGCTGAAGGTAAAGCAGGATGAGGTGTCTCTCAGAGCTGAAAGCTTCTTTCCCAAACACTTCAGGCTACAGTCAGGGATCATACAAATAATAAACCTCTGTCATCAAGTCCTGTTTTCCTCACTTGAGTCTACACACTCCTCTGGAGAAGTGATGAGGGAAGCTGTGGGAACAAGATTTGATGTCTGGAAGAGCCTTCTCAGGCAAAGATGTGAACTGTGCAACTTCTCCATCTGCTAGGAATGATTCTTGCTGTTCATCTGCTGTTGCTTCCATAACTGTGAGCTGGAGGGAACTGTATTAACAGGTTATGCTTCTGAATGTTTCCTTGTGTATATCCAAGGGACTCCCATTTCTCTGTGTGTCTCCATTCATTTAGAAATAATAGAAATGTCTGAGTGCGTGCCAGTGCCCGAGTCTAAGAAACTTCGCATGTAAAGAGTTTTCAAGTGCCTATTTTCAGCCTAAGAAAATAAGTTCCCCTTTCCATCCTCCACATCCAAATCACCTCCACCCTCATCACAGACCCTGACTGTTAATCTGCTTTACACTGCCTAGGATAATTTAATTTTTGACAGCCAGCATATCAGCAAGGGATTCTTAGCTACCAAACCCTGACGCACAACCTCMGAAAGGCGCGACCCAGACTGCACGTTGCAGAAATTATATCATAGCCCTGCCTCCCAAAGCAGCCTGGAACTCACTTCTCCTCAAAACATGCCCAGCTCATTGTGCTTGATTTGAAAATGCTTCGCTCAGGGTGGAGTTTATGCCTGACACAGACCAGATAAACTCCCGTCAGCGCCTCACAATACTTTTTTTTTTTTAATTTAATCTTTAAAAGGACAGGCTGCTGGTTAACTGAGAGTCCCCTGTTTGATTGACAGTATCTGTCAGAGGCAATGAACTCCACTTGAACATTGCCTTTATGTTCCTGTGTAAAGTTGTTCAACTGTGACCCTTCCATCTGTTCCAGCTAATCTGAAAGTCATTTAGGCCCGCTTCTCCATTCATCCCAAACACAGCACATTCTCCTGTTAACACACATATGCAAAGTTGTCAGGCTGTCAGCCACGTAAGGGCTTTTTTCCCCTCTTTTTTTTTTTTTCCAGACTCCCACAACATCTGTGTATASATTTCCTTGTAATGATTATAATCATGAAAAAATAAAATCAGAAACTGGCTCAAATCTTGCTAATTGCATTAATGAACATAACAGTAAATCTCCCAGCATCACTTCAGAAAATACTCAGAGGGGTTCTTTAAGGAAAGGTCATCAGGTAGCTGACTCCAGTGCTTCAATGTTGTGCATGTGCAAAYGTCCATATTTTAAACACTGAAACAAGTTATTGCCTTGAAGGTGTAAGATCTTTATCAAATATGTGTTTTAACTTTTCAGACTGCTACTCATAGACAGCTGTTCAAACCTACTTCAAATATCTAAATTTGTCATATCCTATTTGATATGCAATTTTAAAATGCRTATGAACTTATGAAAAAATGTCTGGAAACCCTTAACAATGTGGTACTCTCAGTTAATTTACTCTTTAAAATTCATCTTACACCAGTAGGAAACTATTCCACTGACAACATCAGCACAGTTAGTATTTATCTTGAGAACAACTAATAAATCACCTGTTCCTTGCACACAAAGTTAATGCTGACAGTATAGTTGAATTTATATTCAGGAGAGTAAGTATTCATTCTGGTCCTGCTCAGATATTGCTGCAAAACTATGAAATRCATCCAACAAAACTAAGAAAAACCCAAGAGGCAATTTCAGATGTGTCCAAGGAAATACAAAGGGAAGGTTCTCACCCAATCAATTTGTTATTGCCCCAGAAGAAAATATTTTTATAAATTTCATAATTCATTACTAATTTCTGGTACAYGCACACAACAAAGTCTTTACAAAAGAACAGCTTATTTACAAGAAAAAAAAAGCATAATGCCATCTATTGTAAACTACTTCCAGAATAAAGAGAAGAAAAGTGCTAAAATTTATGGAATAAAAACAAAATAACAATCAGAGGGGGAAAAACAATATAGGAATTACTATGGAGCTTGTTGTGCTTCTCAAAAGGATCATGGCTGTGTGCTGTACACACCCACACTATGCCTCCAGTATTTATTGTATTTATTATATGGAATGTGTACTTCTGGTAGAATCTTGACTTCCTGGTAAATGTTAGCACAAAATGAGTGACACTTGTAGCAAACCTTTGTTCTCGTGGCTGATTTCTCTGACAGAAGTTATATAGAAGAATAGAATCAGGAAAAAGAAGGAAAAAAAACCAACAGAAAAAAAAGCCCCAAATCTCCCCAGCCTACTGTTCAGCTCTGTCATACAGAAGTAAAGAAACTAGACCTCCTATTCACACATTACCCACTCTGGTTGTCATGCAAGCTTTCTGGCCATTCTCATTGTACTTGAATGGTGGTAAAGTAATAAAGGCAATGGGATGAACTTCTCTTTTTTTTTCCCTTTTTTTTTTTTGCACTCACAAGGAAAAAGTGTGCTGGGTTCCTGTTATGATGTGATGGAGGCTCAGCAGTGACAGTGAAAGTCTGCCAGCCTCATATTAAAGASTGAATAGTACAAGTTTAAGTACAAGGTTGCCATTTGTGCTATGATTTCTTTTAATTCTTTTAAATCATGTGCATTGAGCTTACATGAATTATCAACAATAARCTGAAGTAATCCTTACGTGCCCAAATGCTTTCCTGCTATACTTATAGGAATACTGCTTGTAAAACCTGATCTAACAAACTACATCAAAGTTGCAGGGTTAATTGCAAAATGCTCAAATATTACTCAAAAAGGCTTGTCTGTCTTTTCAGGCATATAGTSTCTGCTTAAAATAGAGAGCCTCTTTACCTATCCATCAGCAAAGACTTCAGGATGACATTCACCTGCTGTCTTTGGAGGTCTGTAGAACAGGCAGAAAATCTGAACTGGCCTGGTCTGCAGAAAAATGTCTCCTTTAGGGTGTTGAAATGGCAGCTTGTGCTGACGAGTCACGCCCTTATAGATGTGTTTATTTCTCTTGCTATGAAGTCCTCCAGACAGCCAGCCTGGACACCTGTCCTGGTGGGGCTCTGACTGATGAATGCAGTCTTTATTTGCCACAAGTACTATTAATGGACAGCTTTGCCTCCATTCACCATCAATACCATTAATGAGGAAGCTTTGACAGTGCTCCCCAACACTTCTGGCCCTAAAAACTTGGTGTAGAGACAACTCCTCTTTGCTGTGGCACTGCTCTTCATATCTTCTTGCATTACTGATGTCAAATTAATGTCTTAGGGGTCTAAGAACGCAGGTTTTCTAATTAACCCAGGAAAGCATCATTAAAATACAGTTAAAATAGCTTCCTGGTATCTTGACATGAAAATCATGCTGGACTWCAGGGATGGGTTCTGAGTGCTGCCTGATATTTATTGAGCTTTTACTTTATCACCTGGGGATCACTGTTGCTTTCCTTTTATTTAGGATAAGGCAAAAGTAAAATGAGTTTGCCATAACACAGGGCAATAATTTCAAGAGAGAAGATGTCACAAAAAGGAATTGAATTTCTTTAGAGATGGAAGAGAAGGTGGATTTTCATGAGTAAGGGATGGATGCATATATAAAAGACCTCTAGGGAGAATCAGGTCTTTGTGCATTTTCCCAAAATCTCAGAACAGTAAAAAACAACTGCTATAGCACAGTGAGACAAGAGTTATAACAAAAGTGATACTGGAAGTCCAAGAAGGCTGCAAAGAACAAAAAGTATCTAAGATTCACTGAAATCTATGGCACATGCCAAGTTTGAATTTTTGGAGTTCTCATTCTGGTTGTTTTTCCCAAACATCAACACTTTATAGGAATAGGTAATAAATTGTTAGTATGTTTAGTCTGAAAGAAAATTTCATGGATTTACAGTCCCAGGGAAGAGGCCTTGAAGGGAGYTCATGGGGAAAGAAAAGAGAGAAAAGGTAGAGGTTCCAGGTGATAATAAATCTCCTTTGCAGACATATGTTTTACTCTGACAGCAGCAYTCCTGGCTTTTCTAGTGTCTGGTTATTTCTCTGTATCAGAAGATGAGTATAGAACATGCAAGGTGCAAATTACCCTTCGGTTTTTTACCCTGTCTAGTTTGTATTGAATCTGTGCCCAGTCCTCATKGCGGAAAAAAAATGTTATTTTATTTAACCCTTATAATTTATGATACTACTTTTATCTGAACACACAACTGATAAAATGATAAGAAAATCTGTTTGTAAACATTACTATGTCATCTACTCTGTTCACTTGTTGAAAATTAGAAACTGCCTTAAAAAACAAACCTTTTTTATTTAAAAAATAGAAATTCTTATTATTTGCCTTTTGAATTTTGCCCCTAAAAAACCACCTTCAATAAATCTTTCAAGATTTATTTCACAATCAAAAGGCCCAAAAGTGTATTTTTAAATGGAAAAAGAAAGAAGACAGCAACTTCTCTGTAACTCTATGACTCCAAGAGCTGGAGATTAGAAAAAGAATAATAAAAAAAACCCCAGATTTCTGAGCTGAGATTGGGGAACTTGAAAGTCAATTAGTCCATTCCCTTCCCTCAATACAGCAACTAATGGGAGGAGATAAAATCATACAGCTCTTTGCATGATCCTCTCATACCCACAAAAACAAAGGTTTTTCAGTGGACCAATGTCTGTCTTTAAAAACCAATTCTACACGATAGGAGTTTTAGAAATAGAAACCTGTTATGGTCACCCACTCARAAGGAGAAACCAGAAAGCGAATTCTTCAACTTTCATTAGTAGTTCTTGCAATTTTTGAATGGGTAGTGACATTACAGAAGTAGTAGCCCACAGAAAATGATAAAAATCTGCTGATATTTTCCCATGCCCAGATTTAGGAGTTTGATCTTTGCATTCAGAATTGCCACTGACACTCATTTTTGAGTTGATCACCTCAGGAACTTGTTGCATCTCATCTGCATGCAACAAACAAATCCCTAGTAAGGAACAGCTCTGTATCTCTGTTTGCCTGACCTGGTGCTTAACTTATAGTATTTTTTTAAAGAAATTGGTTTGATCCAAAAGAGAACTGGAAATAAAGAAAGGTACATATATTGCCCAGGTTTGCCTGCATATTTACAAAAATCAACATTTTCAGCTACAACACTATTTTTGCTTTGTATAAACTGAGCTCCAGGACACTCTCTGAATCTTTAAACAGCAAGGTAAAATACTTTTTCTTATTACTCATATTCAGCTCGAAATCAGAAAACAAAACTGGCATTGGAAAACAAAATTTGTTACAGCTTCAATCTGTTGTCTTCTATATATCACAACAGTTCTGTTACCATTATATGTTGTCTTATATATCAAGAGCTCTGTTGTCTTATATATCAAGAGTTCTTTTATCATTATGGTGCAAGGGTTCCATGTCCTCAGAGTTTCATACCTCCCCAATGTTTCTTGTAGGCAGCTCCTCTGAGCACTGACTGCTCCTGATCCTTGCAGCAGCCATCTGACTCCAGATCCCACCAATCCACTCTTTTATGCCACTAGTTCTTATTGGCCACAGGTGTTTCCTGTCATCATCCAGCCTGCTCCTTATCTTTAGTAATTGGTTCCAGCTGCAACTCCTTGGGGGATAAGGTTACATTCTACATTACCCATACTGTGTCCTCCTACAACTCCCCCTTTTCCTTTAAACCACAGAGTTGCCGCATTTCCAGAAG
>JACDOX010000222.1:24343-52180 GCA_014549065.1 Cardinalis cardinalis | reverse complement strand
CATCCAGCCTGCTCCTAATCTTTAGTAGTTGGTTCCAGCTGCAACTTGTTGGGGGATAAGGTTACATTCTACATTACCCATGCTGTGTCCCCCTACATCAATGTGATCACAATAACAACTGCCCTGTATATCTGACAGACATTTTAAGGCACAAAGAAAGCTCTTTTGTAAAGACAGGGATGTACCATAGAGACAGTGGAAATACTTATCCTATTAAAAAAAAGTTTAATCTAAAATCCCAAATGAAGTTTGGGTAAAACCCTGTATTTGTCACTTGAGGATGACTGAGCTGCAAAAAAAAAATGTGGATGGAAGGGAATCATCTGYAGTGCAAGCAGAGCCTATTGAAGGATGTTAAAACAAATAGTACTAAAAGCCAAGGAAGCTGAAATGATAGAAATGGGATGTAGGAATATCAGTCATGTTAACTCACATGCACCATGATCAGTCAATACCATCATCAATGTCCTTCCTGTTTAAACACTTATTATTGTTTTCGCATGTGACAAGTTACTTGCAATKACTTTAAGATATTTGAGAACTTGGAAAAACAGATGCTAGGTGAAGTACAAGCATGAATTAATTACTGAAAAACTTCAAATATCTCATAGCAATCACTTTATTTTACATCTTCTTTAAAATCTACAGTGGATATTTTATTTTACTTTCAAAATAAATGTTTTCTAGGATATTTAAGCCATATTTAATCCTTTCTCTTGACTTCCAGTGAGACTGGTTTTTCTAATGAAAGCTGATATCCTTACACAATGACATGACTCCAGGAGCTGTGGCTCTGACCAAAAAGCACCGCTTTGAAGATATTAGCCAATCCATGAGAACAGCAGGTTACACTGGGTAATAACTAGTAACATGATCTGTCTCACTGAATAACTTTGAACACAAGTATTTTTTAGCTCTAAAGGATGGTTTTAAAACCTAAATGTAAGTTACAGAGACAGAAGTCAGTTTAATACATAAAATTGAATAAAAGAAATAGGAAAAACAGTAAAGACAYGAGGCAAATAGCCATAGTGCTTTACTCATTCTCGAGCTTTACTCACAGGAGTATTTGCCGCTGCTCCTGTGAGAACCATTCATTCATTGTCTGTTCATCAACCTCACTTCCTTTCTCCCAGCACGGYGCAGAATCCCTCTGGGAAGCACCCTGTTAATTTAAATGCCACTTGTCCCTATCAAGCCTCACAAASAGACTCATTTCTGGAGCTGGAACAGGCTCTCCTCTGAAGAGAACAGGCTGAAGGGCAGAACTGGCAGAGCAGCAAAGGTGCTCACACTGGAGCTCATATCCAGGAGGGGAGTTCGGTAGAAAACCCAGGTTTCAACAAAGGAAGATCTTGATGAAAAATATTCTACATTTCTTCCTCAGAAGCATCCCCACCTGGAGCCCAGTGGGAACCATCAAAAGAGTTTGGGGAGCCTGTTCAATGGGTCTCTGCTCTCTTCTGAAGAGAAGCTCTGCACTTGTCAGAGCTCAGTTTTCCAGGGATTCACCTGGACACCCTCTGTCCTTTCCCATGTGTTAAATAATGAATTCACCCACTAATCTTTTGGCATTGGTACACAGATTATTGCCACCTTTTACCAGTCAAGTAGCCAGAGTGTCTAAGAGGCTTTGCTGGAGCCACAGCATGAGCCAGAGGCACTGGGAGGGAGCATCCTGGAGCTGCAGCAGGGCCATCATCCAGCACAAGTCACAGCAAGAGTCACAATTGGGCTTGTCACACTGAACATTGAACACAAGCACAGCCTCATCCCACCAAACTGAAACAACCCAGCCTCCTAAACATATGGAGAAAATCACTTTAGAACAATAGTAGCATTAAAAAAATAAACTCATGTCCAGGAACATGCAGTTCCAACTCAATTTTAGCACAGCTCTTCCCTCAACACCCAGGCAAACAAAACGTCAGAAAATTTGGTTTCATATTACCAAAAGTTGTTAGGTCTTTGAATCTATTTTTTTGAGCTAACCAGAGATGGGGGTGTGTTTTGCAAATCCTTCACCCAAAGACAGAGCAGATTTGTAATCTCCATGAAGTCCCTGTGCCCCACAGATGTGTYGTGGCCAACTGAAGATTCTGCTTTGCAGTTCTCTGCAATCATTCCCCCTCTGCTGCCTGAAGTTACATGCTGTGGTACAATATCTGAGCAAGTGACTAAATCCTTCTGGTACTCCCTTTTGTAAGTTGAAGTTTATCAATTGATTGGGGGAGCACTTTTGCCCAAGAAGCTCAACAAGATTCATTTTGCCCAAGATTACAAAATTATTATAGCTGCCCAGGATCTGATGCTATTCAGAAACTCCAGTGTTGGTGATTTTTATATTACTTATCCAATTACTGCAATGAGACGAGGTCTAACAGTCTTACATAGATAACTGCTCAACATAGAAAAGCTTAAATTCAAAGGAAAATGCAACAGAGGACTATTGGGAGGAAAAAACCTCAACCAACCACGAGTTTTGTTTGTATCTATCTCTCACTTTAGATTCATTCACGTAAAATCCAGAAGTAACAGGTATCTGTAGTGCACAGGCACAGGAGCAGCAGGGCTGTCTCTGAATCACAGCCCAGCACCAGAATTTGTTTGGGTTTTGAGCTAAATGTTCTCCTCTAAGAATTTTTAATTAAAAAAAAAAATAATTAAAACAAAAGCCCAGCCTGGTATCAATTAGCACCATCACCCCCCCCCCTCCTCCCACCCCCGTCCCCCATCTAGTTTGTAAAACCCCATTTAATATATTTTCTTAAAGCTGTGTAATGGTTTCAAGGACCTCTGCAGGGGGAAGCAGCCAGGCAGGTTCTGTGACACTGGTGCTGGGTGGCAGCAGCGCAGGCAGGCACCGGGGTGGGAAACATTGAACTTCATCCTCAACAAGTATCAAAAGGAGACTTCATTAAAGCCAAAGATTTTTTGCAGTGAGGTAACAGCTTATAGTGTATTGCAAAGAGATATGAGAAAGGGCAGATTTTTCTTATCTTTTGTTATTGGAATTGACCCTCAGGGTCCTTAGGCCTTGGTGAGAGCTTAAGCAAGCTTAGATCAAGGAAGGATTTTGAAATTGAATTTATTCAGATTAGCAAAACCTTCCATGAGAGGATTTACTCTCAACAAGCTGTTGCCAACTCAGAGCTTAGAAAGCCCAGCACATTTTACTGATTTACAATCAACCTTTTTTTTTTTTTTAAACCCAAGGCTAGCCTCATTAAAATGTTTGCCATCAACATTCACACAGTAGCAAAGATTCCCTGCCAAATGTTTATTTATGGGTATTTTCCTTGCTTGTTCAGATAATTTTCATTCAGATGACGTTTCAGGGTTTTAGGAGAAAGACGTTGTAAATAATGATATAGGGGGAAGTATGAGAGGAGGAATGCAGTAATGAAAAAGTGCTCTATAAGCGCTATAATGACTTATAACTTTTCTATAATGAAAAAGTGCTCTTTTCATTAAAATGAAAACTGCTTCTCAGTCACTACTTCATTTCACAATAAAGACATACCCAGACTGCACATAAAAAACTTCACTCTTGCACTTGATGTATTGATTTCAATGTTTCTAGCTCTAAAAAAGTGAATTATATGTTCCCATTTCTGCCCAGAGCTCTCTCTCAGTCCCAGCTGTTTTATTTCAGCAGGGAAATAAAAGTCTTATGAACCCCACAAGAAACCCAAGCCGTGCTCAAACCACTCAGCATTTCAGCATCCACTTTGCAGGGACAGGATTTTATCTCACAATTCAACAATYTGCGTGGTTGGAATTCATGATATGCTGGCCCTGGGAAACCTCTTCAGGCAGAGGAAGAAGGTGCAGCAGGACTTGCTCAGGGACCACGCCTGGAGGGCTTGAGGACACAAATGCAGGAACTCACCTGTTGGTTTAGCATTGTTCTAGTGCCTCAGACATCAAGTGAACTGCAACAGTCTAGCTCAGCCCATTTCTGCTAACACAGTCTAAACAGTACTTTTCTTTTTTTTCAATTAAAAAGTTAAAGCCAGAGCAATACTGAAYCGATTGTTGCAGCTCCTCGGTCTCGTGGCTTCTTCTTGGCTGAACCCTAGAAACGTATTTTGCATTTCAATGCTAGCTGTGGAAATCTATCAGGGAAAAAATAAAAATATATTAATACTGGAATTGTGTATTAATAGGAGGTGAAATGGTGCAAGGAGCCAAACACTGCAGCACTTGCTAAGAGCTCTTACACTGAATGGATGCAGGAACTGTTTTAGACAGCTTTAATCCAAATTTCTTCACATGTATCAGTGCTTATTTTATTTCTCCAGCTAAACCTGTTTTCTTTGACTTAGAGCTTTATAGTTTCTTAGTATAAAAAGGAAAAATAAACCCTAAGTATGCACCGTTCTTAGTGTGGGAGATTTTTTTATAGTATTTATCCCCAATTATATCTGTTTTGAGAAACAAACAAGCATAATTTTATAAAGCCTCCTCAGAAAATCTTCCAATACCAATCCATAAAATGTTTTCACACCTTTAAAGYGTTTTGGGTTTTTTTAACCTGAAAAATGTGAGAAAAGTGTATTTAACAAGGAACACTTCTACATAAAAAAAGCTCAAAACTTGTAGAATATTAGAATCAAGAATCAAATAAAATCAAGAATAACTACTTGATTTTTTTAAATAATCCATTGTTTTCATGTATTTCTGGTTCTGATTTAATTTTGTTCCTTGGAAATGAAAGAATTAACTATGAAGTTTTATCAAATAAAGACTCAGAAAGCTTTTTTTTTTTTTATTAATGGAAGCTTTTAAGAGAAACTACTGCAAAGGACTTTGAAGTCAAATGTTACATACAGTTCCCTWAAAGATGGACTGGTGAAGGCCCTTGTGAACTGGAACAATTAATGAGATCTCAGCCTTTGCACCTCTGGTGTCTGCAACAGTCCTGCTGCCAAAGATCTTTCTTCTTGTGATTAAAAAGCAAGTAAATGTTCAGTAAAAAAGGCACATAAATTTTCTTTGCATTACTGAAAAGACTGTGAATTTTTAATTAACAGAATTGAATTTTACCTGCAGACAAATTGGATTTTCTTTTTAAGCATGCATATCTTTTGCACTAACAGCAATTTCTGAAAAATCATCTTCCCTGTTGCATGGTGTGTGCTGAGAATAAGCTCGAGGTACATGGGATTCCCCTTTGCCCTCTGCCAAAGTGTGCACATGCATATGTTATGGGAGCCAGGTTTGGTAACTCTTGCAAATTTGAATTTTGTATACTTGCCTAGCCCTAAGCCCATTGTGCRTGGCATTAGGCTCGTTTCTTGTCAGAAAGATTACTGTTGTATGTATACTATCTTAAATGGTCTTTTTGTGACCTTGCTCTGTGCCCTGAAACAAATGAAGCAGGTTTCTGGCCGACGTTTTTGGGTTTTTTTTCCCCCTGATGGGCACACTAGGAGTGGGGGGAGAAGAAGGAAAAAAAAAAATCATCATTACACATGCGGTGCACCAAGGCACACAGACTTCCTTGTGAGCCTACTGAGAGAAGCAGGCACAAAGAAATAGTCATTGCAGCTACAATGGGGGAGATCTAGTATGCATTTCCAAGGAATCACATTTTGGGGAGAATTACAGAATAATTACACATATGCTTAGATCATGAGCATTCAATGAAGCGGACAATATTTTGAGGATTTAAGATGTTGGTGTTGTGGTCGTCTCTAAGAAACCGGGATAATTCAGACATTCAAATGCAAAAATGCACCATTTGGAGAGTGTAATGCGCTCTGTTCTGGTCACTGTTACAAATTCGGAAAGGATTCCCCGGCTGCAGACATCAGCCACTTAATACTTAAATCTGTTTCCAAATGTAAAGCATACAACAAAAGTCCTTTGCATTAATGAAATGGATCCTAACACCAGTGCAGTGACACATTTCATTAACGTGTCACATTACAGATGTAAAATATAATTACAACAGATATGCCTGTCCTACAGCTTGATAAAACCCGTGGATGAAATATTGTTTAACTGATTATGCAATAAACCTCCATCTCATCCTCTCATTTTCTGGCTGCAGACTGAGCTAATTTCATGCCAACATACTGAATTTCTCAGCCTTGCAGCTACACTTAGGGGTGGCTCAGTCACATCAATTTGATTTCTGCTGGTACAACAAAAATATTAGGCCATGATAATTGTCAACTGCTAATTGATTGTTATGAAGTGCCAGCAAATGAGTGCAAATATATTTTGGGTTTCCCTACCAGCATCGCAACATAAGCCGTTGCCACTTAGGCTGGCTGTGCTTTTAAATACAGAGAAATGCTACTACACAGAAGTTCAAAAAACTTCACATCGTTTTCTCTCATATTTCATAAAAGCAGAGCCACTGAGACACTGAGTACAGCAGAGAATCAGCATCTAACTCTTATTTCTTTTCACCTTCTACTTTCTTCAATTCTATTTCAATACTCTTTAAAACGTGGGACAGGTTTTGATCTTCTACTTCCTTCAAATATATTTCAACACTATTTAAAATATGGAGCAGGTTTTGCTTCTCTGCATCTGGTCTCATTATAGTTGAGAGCAAAAGAACAGCATAATCAGTATGCAAACGAGTATTACAGCATCACTCGTGTGAGCCAGGGTGTTCTGCAGTCACCAAAGGAAGGATAAATGTATTATTATTATTGTTATATATATTATATTGTTATATTATATTGTTATATATCTAAAATATGCTACAGCCTTTGCAAATCAGTAAAACAATGGCTATAGTCTGAAATGTTGTCCTTGGAGGAGCACGCTGCAGAATTTATGGGGCTGCTGGTGTGATGAGAGCCTGCTGGAAAATGATGAACTCTGGGAGACTATATGTAATTGTGACTTCTACAAACATTTACTTCTGGGAAGTCCTGATACAGGGCTAGTTTATGGCAAGAACAGYCTTCAGGCTGAGGCACAGGAGGGCTGGAAACCCAAGAGGGGATTTTCCACAGGGAGCCCCATTCTGGGCTTGCAGAGGCAGCACAAAGTCGAGCTCAGTGTTTGAAGGCTGAGCCACCACAAAACGCARCCTAAGCAGAATAGTTACACCCCTCCAGAGCTTCTGTCCAGGCAATACAATGAATCTGAGACAATTCCTCTAGTTCTTCTCCCAAATCACACCACCAACATAAGATAATAAGGTCTTTTCCAAGAAATTAGGATAGATTTCCCTTCATTTATACTGTGGTTCAATTAGCCCCTCTGATCCCCTTTGATTGTGGGCTTTAGCACTTCTCTTGGTGCACTAGCATTGAGGTTTAAAACTTTGCTTCAAATTAATCTAATTAACTTCATGAAAGCAAATGAAATTCAACTTATTAAATGTACTAAACAAAAATTATCCACCGAACTGTCTTACAAGTCACAGGATTTTAGAACCTCAAGAACCTGCTACAAATCTCCTATTTGGATCATTCTAGACTTTGAGGGGTTTTAATACTTTCCAGTAGACTTTTTTTATCTTTGTGTTTCTTGGCAGAAGAAAAGAAATTAATAGACCTCATAAAACACTTTAAAAAACAACAAAGAACAAAACAACAAAAAAGAGAACCCAAACCCACACAACTTTATATTTCTCTGACACTGCTGATGTAATTCTGCCTATCAGGAGATAAAGTCGCTTGGCAGCAGTGAAGCACCTTTTTTTGAAATTTGAATTTTTTATGAAACACAGGCATTATGTGTACATGAAGTACTCAAAAAGAAAGGAAAAGATGGCAAAGCTGGTAATCAGCAACAGGTCTCTACAGTGTGCAAGAGTATGGAACTCTCAACTTGTAAAGTTTATTTAAAATCCTGTTTTTGTTTTAAAATGCCAAAATAAGTTAACAATAATTATAATCAGGAAAAATCAAATAATAATAACTTTAAAATTCAGGACCCTGTGGACCATCAGGTTCACATAAGCTGTGAAATTCAAGTGTAGGTCACAAAATACAAGTGTGCGAATAATATACATAAAGGTAAGCAATTCCCTTGATGGTTTAGCTGCAAAAATTGTAAATGCCCTTGAAAAAATAATCAATTATCTTCCTATAATAGAACACAGAGAAAAACATGGTATTGTATACATTCAGTCCCTGCTACAACAAAAAGGAAATAAAAAGAGAGGAATATACTAAGTAAAATAACAAAAATATTGAATTTCACAATTAAAATAAGTTGATTAACATAAGGTTACACCTGTAGCATTCTATTCCACAAGGATACAAACCAGGCAGAATTCACTTGACATGAATGTTTGGATGGAAGGAGCTTCTGCTTTGAACATGGAAGTGGAACAGGCATTTGCAGTGGGGAATCAGCGCTGTGATTCCCCACTGATCAAACTGTGCCAAAGGCTTGGCTGATGCACCATCCTAATGGATGGACTCACTTTCCCCTGAGAATCTTCATGTTTCTCTCTAAAATGTAAAACCCAAGGGCTTTTCTCAATACACGTTTTTAATTTGGTTATGCTTTGCTGGCAGCACCCCTTCACATGCATGTTGATTCAGAATATGACTGTGTTGCTTAAGTCTCTTTATGTTTCTGTTTATTATTAACCCTAAGTCATGAAAGAATTATGAGTTAATTCCTTTAAACAGAATATTTTTATTTCCTGGTAGTCATGTCACACTTTCATCCACCACAGTTTAATTGCAGTTTKTAGGTGCTTTACTGTGTTACAGTGACTTTCAAGCAGCACTGTGCATACTTCCTTAGGTGTGGCCAGAGCTGAGAAATATCAATAAAAATMTTAATTACTGGGACCTTAGTCTGGGGAGACCTAAGGCAAGTTTTTTAAGCCATCTATTATCAATTCAAGCTCCCTTGTTTCAGCAATGACTGAACAGACCTCTTACCTCCTTTGTGTTTGTGGAGTCACATCTCAGCCGTTGTCATTCCAGCCCAAAATGCAGCATGGGGTGAACCCCCACCTTGCTGCTCTCACTGTGGTGGAAKGATGAGAAAGATGATGGGGAGCAAGGGAAAGGTGGAGTGTCATCCTCCATTCCCACCACACAGTGCCTGGAGCTCTTTCTGCCAGCACATTCCACTCCCMAAGGCCAAACCCATCCCCTTCCAGTGTTCCAGCCAGTATTCCTTGTGCTCATACCAGACATGGTAGATAAGAGTCATGGGTTTATAGGGAGCATTTAAAAATACTCCTAGGAGTGTTCCCACCTGTTGATCCTAGACATCTTTGCCCCCACTAGGTTCAATAAGAATAAATTCCAAGTAAATGTACAAGACAGAGGCAAATCTGATCATATCAGCCTAAATGAAATAGCAGCCATTCCTTCTGATGGGATTGTATTAAATCCTTCCTGTGGTAACTGCAGACTTTGAAGCAAAACTCCACAAGTAGTGGAGATCTGTACAGTCATCTGTAAAACCTCACTCTTCCTACTGTCTCTAACAATATTTTGGTGATATTGTCCTTAGCACAGCACTGGAGTAAATGTCTGAGCAGTTTRTGTTTTCCATTAGTGTTGTTTTTTTGCACTGTGCTGAAAGATTATGCAAAGGGAAGAAACAGGACATCAATCAAGGCTCAGCTGTCAGACAAGAGGAATTAATTATGGGAGTCTGATTTAATTTCATTTTCACAGAGAGTAAAACTGCTCTGCAGTTTTGTAGCTCAAGTCTTCCCACAGGAGTTATTTTTTAGGCCCTGCAATGCTTTTGCTTAGTCCAGCTATATGTTTTAGGAGCTGCTGACCTGAGTGAGGTTTCTCCTCATGCACACCAGCACAGGCAGCCAAGTTCAACCCTTCCAGTCTCACCTGGAGTGCTCCATGGGAGGAGATACACAGCTATCTACCAGCAAACAGAGCAGTGGCCTCTGTCTCACACTTGCTGGGTCTCTGTTGTTGCCTCAGAAAAGCCAGATCCATTTCTTCCTCTTACTCAGACCTTCCTTTTGATTAACAGCTAAAAGAATTTCCCTGTTCAATCATGAATTGATTAACTAAATAAAACTTCTGCTAGAAATGCAGAAGAACACTAGAAACTCAACATCCTCAGAGYTAGCAAACAAGAAGTGTAACACATTCTAAAATCAATTTATTGAGGTCTTAATATGTCTTGGCTGTTCTTTGACACAAAAATGGTGGCTTGGGAAAGCATATTTGCATTATCAAATCCCCACTGACAAACAAGACTCCATAGGCTCTACTGTGGCTTCCACATTCTCCATAAAAAAGGACAGGAATGTTCTCCCAGCATGGCTCAGTTTGCTCTGTGTGTCAGCCAGTCAGGGTACATATTTCACCAAGTGAAAGCAATGTCATGTAYTCCCTCCACAGAGCCACAGCAAAGTGCAAGGGCAGCTCTGACAGAGTCACCATCACCTCTGTGTCAGAGATCAGCAAAGAACTTTCACCAGCAATGAAATTCAGGCTACAAGAAGTCTGAAGTCTTCTAAGGTCACTCAGAAACATCCTGTCTGTTATTATGGGTTCAGGCAATGGCCAGATCTGCCTGGCACACATGAGCTCCACATTAAAAGCAAAGTAAAGAATGTAATATCCATCCAAACCTGTGACAGTGTTCACAGGGGCTCTTGGATGAGGGAAGAGACGAGGATCTGACTCCATGTTTCAGAAGGCTTGATTTATTATTTTATGATATATATTACATTAAAACTATACTAAATAGAAGAAAAGGTTTCATCAGAAGGCTAGCTAAGAATAGAACAGGAAAGAATGATAACAAAGGTTTATGGCTCAGCTCTCTGTCTGAGCCAGCTGGGCTGTGATTGGCCATTAATTAGAAACATCCAACATGGGCCAATCMCAGATGCACCTGTTGATTATCTGCTGCTGTAGAATGCAATGTTTACATTTTGTTCCTGAGGCCTCTCAGCTTCTCAGGAGGAAAAAYCYTAAGGAAAGGATTTTTCATAAAAGGTGTCTGCAACACAAACCCACCTGCCTATTTGTTGAGATGCTCTTTGCAGATGGTCCCTGTAATGTACTGAAAAAGTCTGTGACCTAGAAACATCTGGAGTTACATCTCTGCCTAGAACMAACCAATACAGCCTCATGTTTATTCAAATTGCCTGAAGGTAGAATCATGGAATGGTTTGGGTTGGAAGGCACGTTCAAAGATCCTCTAGTCCAACCTCCAAGATGAGCAAKATCTAGCTTTGCAAATACTTGTGTGCCTTCCAAAGCCCTAAACATTGCATTCATGTTAAATCTGAAACGTTTAATCACATTTACTCTGAAATATAATAAACCACCCCTCAGATGCAAACCAGCAAACAGTTAAAGTAGAAAAGCTCTGTGTGACTTCTAGTCTGTTCTAAACAATGACCAACCCAAAACATAAAATACAAATTTCTCCACAACACCATCTTGCTGTGGAACAAAGGACACTGCGGCGCTCYGCAATTTGGCTGGCTTTTCACGCTCTCCCTATTCTTCCAGGGAAATCTCAAGCCATGAAATTTCTTTTTTGTTAACGCAAAGACATGGTAATGTCAAGCATTCATGACCATAAGCATGGAAAATTGATGAAATTACAGTGTGTTCAGGAAAATAATGCAGTGATGACAGGAAGAATCTCTGCTTGTATCTGTGTCCTGGTGGCAGCTTTTTGAACAGGTGAACATTTTTTCCTCCCTCTATGCAAAACATCTCTTTGCATGAATACATCAAGTAGATGCCCAGGGAGAAAGGTCAAAGGGAAATACTCACACAAATAATTAAGATATGAAGAGACAGTGTATTAGGTTCAATAAAGCTTTTCCACTGTCTTATTCAGTTGAGGTGCACCTTCCAACATGACACAGGACACTGTCTGCAAGGCTCTATAAAAATGGAAAGCAACAGAGCTGGGCTTCTTGCTGCCACAAAACCAGGACAGGCAGAGTGTGGATAAACAGGGCATCCCTCTTCCAGAGGTCCTCACAACCCAGCAAGGGCCATCTGGAAGCCCCACAGCCCCATATTCTGGGCACTCCTGGTTTGGTCCTGCAGCTACAGTGGGATCTTCACACACCTTGCTCCCACCGAGTGGCCAGGTGAATAAATAAATCAATGAATACATCAGGCCCAACATTCACMCGTGACACTATCTTGGGCAGCTCTTGAAAGAGTCAAGAACTGGTTGAAACATTCATTTCATTAAGAATTCCATCGGTAACATTAAAGATTAAAACTAAAACCAGAAGACTAGGGGGAATAAAAAAAGAGTTAAATGAAACAATAAGGAAAACTAGAGRGAATGAATACAGGTGAACACTTTACTGTAAGAGCCTAAGGATCCCCTCAGACTGGGGAGAGCACTTGGCTATGTCCCCAGCCCAGCTCTCCTATCAAGGGRGGCTCCTCCCCACAAAGAGTGTTCCCCTAATTTGTGTGTCTGCTCGGGGACAGAGTCATCTCTGCCAAAGAGCAAAGCTCACAAGCCTTTCTGACCAGCACCTAGCTTTCATCACAGACCAGCAATGTGGAGAGCTTGGTCATAAATAGGAATACCACTCCCTCAAGGRTGGGATTGCTTTTCTGGGAAGATATCCATCATAGTAACTTCAGACACTCACACAGACAGGGTCTCCTCCTTTAAGGGCACCCCAGGAAAATGCATTCCCTCCTGTTTTTTCTCCTAAATTATTCTTTCTGTTATGACCACACCCTGGTTTTAAAAKAATGGTTGCAAAGAATGACAATGACCATGCTGAAAGCATAAAATTAATCCAATAGTAACACAGTTTCTTCTAACTCAGATTTATCAGGGCAGGAAACACTTCCAGATGTTTCTTTGAAATCCTAACAGTAATATATGTAGTTTCTTACCATTTTTCAGTCCTACATGAATGTCTAGATTTCAGATTTCCCACAAAGGTATCTTCTCCCCAGGCAGACAGAGCACACTCCTGTTTATGTGTCTTTTCTGTCCAGTAGGTGCACAAGTACTCAGGAAGGGGTCACACAGTCACAGACTCTTTCCCATGCCCTGGACAGCTCAGCTGCAGCTACTGAACCAGAGTCTGAGGCAAACCTGCCACCATTTGCCTCCTCTTTGGGTTCAAACAGGAGACTGCATGTCACAGAAGCTCATGCCCATATTCATTACGGGGAAAATAAATGCATGGCTAAATTTCCCCATGGTTCAGTTGCTGCAGGCTGACACAAACCTAAGCTTTGGCTTTAAGGCTGCTCTTCATTTGCCACAAATCTGCTTCCCTTTCAGTCTCTGGGCAGGGACCCAACAGTGAATCAGGGCAACGAGGGGGAGAGAAAATGATGCATCTGACTCCATGGATATCAGAAAGCTAATTCATTACTTTATTATACTATATTGTTCTATATGATATCACACTACACCTAAAAYGAATCTGCACAAGCACCCAACTGCACTGAACTGCCCAGAATCTCGTGGCTGTCACCCACAGCCCCACACACACACACACCTGGCCCTGACAGGCCAAGCGAACAAAACACCCTCACTGTGGGTAAACAATCTCCACATTGCATTCTGCTGTGGCACAACACGGGCACAGCAAGTGAGATCAGAACTGTTGTGATCATTCTTTTCTCGGCTTCTCTCACTGTTTCTCCCAGGTTCAGGGAATGTGAGCCCCACAGGAYCCTGCAACAAAAGCTGCAGTTCCCTGGCCCAGTTTCCATCTGCTCTCCAGAACCAGCTCCCCAGGTCTGATGCATCCCAAGGTTTCCTTGCCAGGGATATCTTCCTGGGCTTCTCAGCCAAGCCAACTGGTTTTCAGGCAGCTGCCATCGTACTACTACTTTTTTAAAATCATAAATCCTTCTTGCTGTCTTTTAAGCTGAAGTCACCTCTTAATGATTTTCAGCACAYGTCTGAGGAACAGGACTATCTTCTTAAAATCTGCAATTCATATATAAGCAATAGGCTCCAGAAGCAGACGTATCTCACATCTAAAGCTCTGCCATAAACTGGAGAGAAGCAGCACCACAACTCCAGATGCCAAATCTTACACAACCTCTGCATTTGGAGAACGCAGGAGTGAAACTCTGCTATATAAATATTACCTCCCCCAGGCTTTGAGCAGCTTCCCGAAGCACAAGGCGAATGCAAAGCGGCACAAGTCCTGTCCTGCCAGCGAAGGATCTGAAGGCAAGGCGTGCTGCAGGAGGGGCAAGCTGAGTTTTACATCCCCGATTCCTTCCTCACCACCACTCTGCTGTGCTCATGCTCATGTTGCCCTCTCGTGGCTGCTGGGACAAAGAAGCAGGCCCTACCTCAACCCACTTAGGACTGAGCCTTGATTAAAGATGTATTTTTGGAAGTTAAAGACCAGATTTTTATCCCTAAGAGTTATTATAACACTATAGCAAGAATTATATTATTTGTTATGCTGGTGATTCTACAAACATCCTCACATATTTCATAGAACCACAGAAGGTTCTATGGGGTTGGAGGGACCTTAAAGCTCACATAGCTCCACCTCCCCTGCCAAACTACACCACTTGGTCCAGAGCCTGGCCTTGGACACTTCCAGGGATGGGGCAGCCACAGCTTCCCTGGGCAGCCTGCGCCAGGGCCTCACCGCCCTCACAGGGAAGGGTTTTTCCTGAATATCTCATCCAAATCCACCCTCCTTCCCCTTAAAGCCATTTCCCCATCCTGTCACTCCATGTCCTCGTCCAAAGCCCCTCTTCCTCCCTCACCTGCTCCCACACACAGCAGCGTCCCCTTTGTGTTACAGCACGCAAAGCTGAGCACACTTAGGCTGATTTTGCTRCTTTGCACCGCTGCTTTATCCCAGCAGGAAAACTCAAAGGCTTCTCTCACTGACACAAACGACTTTCCTTAGATCAAGGGCAGGCAAGGGAAGCCCCACAAGCTCCCAGCTGAGGTTCCTGTCTGTGCCAGGGAAGCCATGGAAAGCACTRTCACACCAGAAGTAAGACTGGTCTGTAAGGGCACCACCAGCGTCCAGGGCCTCAGGGTTTCTGTCAGGCAGTGACTGCCACGCTCCCTTCTCCCAAAGCCATTCAAGCTCTCAAAGCCCTACAGCTTCCTCTAATGCCCACGGATTTCACCCGCAATTAGCTGGCTTACCAAATACTCCAGAGATGAGCCTTAAGCTCCTGGTGGGTCAGTGATTAAGGTAGAAAGTGTGAATAAGCCCTTTTAATCAGAAGACGCTTAATATACATGAGGCATAGATACTGTATGCAAAATAAACTTTGTTTCAGCAACAAAAAAGAGCATCAGGATGCAGTGCTCAGGGGAGAAAAGCAAAGCAGTTTCATTTCTGAGAGGTTTTAGCTCTTACTAAAAGCTGTCTAATTCAGGAGGACAGATAATTGCTATAGATGGACAGAGTGCCAGAAGAAAAGGGAACCAAAAAAMCACAAAATTGTCAGAATTGGGCAAGACCTGCTATTCATCAATTTTGAGCCCTGAGAACACACTGAAATTATTTTTCCCAAACTATTTCTATAGCAGATGCTGTTGCATTTCTCTCTGTAAACACAAAGAAAATAAATAAATAAATAAATGATGTTTACAAATAAGCACAAACTTTTTTAAAAAACCAATACTGTGTGACACTGACCAAGAAAAAAAAATTGCACATAAAAAATAAGTATGAAAGCACATTAATTTACATTCCCACAAAAAACTAAGAGTGAAGAGAACTTTCCTATATTTGCTAAAGCAATACTAAAGCTTCCAAAGCTAAAACCACTAAGTAGGCATCGTTTACAATTTGATACCACCATTACTTAAAAGACTCAGGAAGTTAACTTGAAGAGTTTCCACTTCAGAATTCCCTTTTTAAATATTTCTCCCTGTAAGGTTTGACATTTCTTAGAGCTCTCACTTCTGCAAATGCATGGGACAGCCCAGAGCAGACGCCAGGGACAGTAATTGGAATGCAGTCTCTTTGGTCGAGAAGGTTGGAAGAGGAATCCGAGAATGTCTCAATTCTTCCCAGTTTGTTTCAAAGCAGCTGACAAATTTTTGTGGAGGAGAAAATTAATCTTGTTAATTGGCAAGGCATAACATATTCAAATGTTCARAATCACAAGTCCGTGGCTTTATCCAAACTCACTGTGACATAAAAGAGAACCTGTAACCAATCCCAAGCCTTTCTTTTTGATACTAAGCTGGTACTCTGGGAACCCATAGAGGTTTTTCTTCATAGATTACTAATTAAAACTTGAACTAAATCTACACCAAGAGTGACAATTTGGGGGAGGAGTGTATGAGAGAACCAAGGGCCACCAGCTGCAAGAAAGCGCCCATAAACGGGGATGAGCCTTGGTGAGCTCTTGGGTTGCTACAGGGTGATWACTCTACCCTAATAAACCACTCCAAGCAGAGATATTTTCACTTTTCTTAAGCATGAGGAGAAAATTGGTGAGTTTAGAGTGAGCATGTGGTTGCCTTTAATATTTCATAGYACGGTCGTCATCGTTGTGGTTGCATTATTTTCTCCACCCCTGCCAAAACATATGAAATTTGATCTCAGTCTGAAGCAGTCAGTGGTGGGTGAAACACTGGAGTGTTCATGAAGTGCACAGGCCAGCTCTCAAACAATGCATTTCATTGATAGGCAGTGGACRTGAGGTTTTGTTTCAGAAGCCAAATCCTCCCCCACAAGAGGAAACATTCCTTTCTTAAGTGTTCTGGCAAAAATGACTGAGCAGAACACTGCTGAGAAGCTGGGCAGAGTCTGCAGATTCATGAGGACTGGGAACCACCTTGAGAGTTTTTGTCCCTCTGCATTGAGTTGTCTGGGCTTGACACAACTTTGCAGCCCTCGCTTTGATTTTGATTCAAAGCTGTCCTCAGAAAACCATTTAAAGTTAGTTATGAGCAAACCTCTGCAGCACTTCAGCTGAACTACAGCAGGAACAATTCGTCACAGCAACAGCTGGAACAAGATGTGTCAGCAAGATGAATGTCTTGTTCATGCACACTGCAATGCTGATCAGCACCAGAGGGAAAAAAACCCAGTCTGTTTCCAGCATGTTTTAGGCAAGAAGAAATAGCAGCGAAACATTTTATTTCAGTAAAGATGGATAAATGGCTGTATCTTATCAGATCTCTTAAAATAATCCCGGGCCAAGTAGAGCAGAAAGCTCCTGAACCAAGTCAGGTCTATTCATTTGTATTCTCAAATGATGATCAGGCAGATGTTATCCAACCATCCAAACAGCTCCATTGAGGGGGCTACCTCTTTCTGACAGAAGTAAGTAGAGGAATTGGACTTCTCAAAGTGCTCATTCTGAGTTCATTTTTTAGATTTCATARTTATTTAGCACCTATTTAAATTGCCAAGTACTGCCCCTAATATCCCTAAAATTTGCCTGGGTCTTTATTTGCCCAATGAGATTGTTCTCAGCCTGTGTGGCAGGCTTCTGCGCTGAAATTTCACACACCATGCTAAAGCAACTATGGTTCCACAGAAGCAGAGCAGATCTTTTACTTTCTGGAAGTTAACATRCACCTCTATTTGTCTCCAGGTGTTAGCTGAGTCCAGAAACAGACCAGTCTCTGCASCTTTTGGCTCTGTGCACTCACTGAATTCCAGAACAAGAAGAAAAACCCCCCAACATTTTTGGACCTGTACCAAACATCTTGTGGCCAAATGTGATTGAAAGCAAATTTGGCCTGGTTTTAAGTTTTGTTTTGAAACATTTGGTCTGGTTCTGAAATCCTTAMATTTTCTATTTATTTCCTGCAACTACCACCTTTACTAACAGCATTGTTACTATTTTTTTCTTCACCTAACTTACTTACCCTTCACTAATTAAACTTACCATTTATGTATATTCATCTTCATTATCTCACTCCTCCCCTGAGTGCATCTGCGTTCCTGTCCAGCACAAACCCAAGGCTGACCCAGAGCATTATTTTCAGAGGAGTTTCAAATCCTGTAAAATTTGAACTTGACTGATATGGGAGTGGATAAGGAATATTTCTGATAGGGAGATAACAGAGAAGGCAGAGATGTCCCATTTGACTTTTGCCATGACTGGAAGATGAAACCATTGCAGCTTGGCTCTGATGTGCAGGACAAGCAGAGGAACAGAGGAAGATATCTCCTTTTACAGCTAGATTTGGTATTATTTCTAGATTAATTCATTCAGTAGGATCCCCTTCATCTCCTTCATGTTCCTTCTGCCTTTCTCTCCATTCCTTTGCAACTCTCAAATACCCCACACATTAAAGTCAATTAATATTACCTTGAACAAGTCACTCAAGTTTGAACACTAATTCTTAGACCTAAGAGATATAGACACAGATATACAGATATCTCTAGTCCATGTAAATGTCTGAAAAGAGTCATGTATTGTGAAGCTATAATTCCATTTTTTAAGCAGCATACAAAATCAATATTAAATGCTTTTCTGCTAGCTTTCCTGACTCACAGGTATCACAGCTCCAGATTTTTTTCCCCAGCATCTTAATCCTCCATCCTGCACCATGGATTTAGAAGGAGACAAGATAACCAGGGCAGCTTCCTTCAGACTTCACGTGCTTCAGTATGGTACAACCACCAAAACTGTGAAATCAGCACAAACACAGGCAGGCTTGCTCTCTTTTTGCCTTCCAAAACTTAATGAGGAGGTTGTGCAAGGTTTCTGCAGAACACAAATTATCACACATCCAATCCAACCTTCCTGCTCTAATCAGCTTTGCCAGTTGCATCCATGCAGTAAAGWGTCCTGATTCCCTTGAACTCAGCAYCCCCAGGCTGGGGGTGACAGGGTGGGAGTGTGCCACCTCAGATTGTCTCAGTGCCAAAGATTTGTGGGAAGCAACCGGGATCAAAAGGCATTTGCTTAAATTAGCTTTATCATTATGACATAGATTCGCATTCACAAGGGAGAAAGTTTTCMTTGAAACTTTGAGCTTTAGGGGTACGCAGGCCCTAAAAATTTCCAAAATTCTCCTCATAAGTGGTTTCAACGTACAYATGTCATTAAAAATCATCCCCAGTATATTTGTCCAAAATTAAACAAAAAAAAATTTAGAAAACTCCAACTTTTTGCCCTTCCTAACAGAAATCATTCCATTTTGACCACCTGATGGGCCCTTGGGGTTAATTAGAAAATCCCCATCAAGAGCTCAGAGGCCAATATCAGCTGTCAAAATCCCACATTCCCCTCTTTCACCTCTTTCAAGTGCAAAACAACCTGTGTCTGAAGATGTGCCAGAGAATAAAAGGGCACACCACAACCACTGTGGGCTCTGACTTAGACCTATTCATGGCCTCACTACTATGAATACAGCAAAATCTCAAATGAAAGTTTTAATCTCCCCACTGCATTCAATCCGAAGAGAAAAGGGCTTCCCTTTTAACAATTTCCCCCCTTAAATCTTTTGTGCTGCCGTGCTCCTGAAAAAGCTGAGATTTTGCTCAGCCCCAGCGAGGGCTTTTGCCACAGAAAGCACTGCACCTAACCCCTTTGTGCTGACATAAGAGTAAAGGTCTGCTCAGACCAAAAGTAACTCATGCAAAAGGCCTTCAGAGGGTCTAAATACAAACTGAACAAGATCAGAGTTAAAAGTGCAGGCATCTGATCTCACCCAGTTTGCCTTCCATGCTCCTTGTTCCCCAAAGGTGTGTGGTAAATACAAAGACGAGTGGGGGAAAACAAACATTGGCAAAAAAAAAAAAAAATCAGATGTTCTAATGCTGGAAGACAGAAAAAAGTTCTGTTATTCCATCCAGATGAGATGAGATCTCTCTCACGTGTTCAGGTGAACACTACACCAGAAAAGTGCAGGCTTGTTCTTACCCCAGCCACCACCAGMTGCTTTCCTCTCCCTGCAAGCAGACCCCACTCACAGGAAAGTCAGCAATTACTTCATTTTGCACTCCCTTTTATGAATGAGGGAAAACAGCAAAGGCTACGATTCCACTAATGGCTCAGCCACGTGCAGGCACATTAATGGCCTGAAATGAAAACCAGAACAAGCACTGAGCATCTTCAGATGTGCTACTCCATCTTTTGGGGAGCTTTTTTGCCTTTTTACCACAAGACACACTTTTCATCCCACTTCACTCAGAGCAGAACATTCCTGCCCAGTGCCCCCAGCCTCCCTGGCTGTGCCCAGCCCCTCTCACCCACGGAGACGAGGAGATTTTCTGTCCTGGAGGGACCCCAGGACTCCTTCTCCCCCCTTCCAGTGATTTTTGTTTTTTTCTCCTGGTGAGCAGCAGCACCTACATTGAATGGGCAGAGACAGGGAGCACTCCCAGCCCTCAGCAAGCCATTCACTCCAGGGCAGCTGGAGAGGCTCAGGGCTCGCCTTGCCCTCTTCACTCTTGGATGAGTTTTGTGCAAAGCTCGGGCTTGGGGTCCTTTCCATCCCAGAGCCAAGCAATTAGTGAGAGGTGGGAAAAGGAGAGAAAATGTCGCAGGGTTTTTGTCTTTCTTCACAGTTTGTTCTTTTTATGTTTGTTAGGAGCTAAATTATGTTATCTGGTTGCACTGGAAGGATATAAAAGCGTACTTGGGGAGGAAAAAGGAAATGATGTTTGATTAATTAATACGTCCTTGGGCTTTTTGCTTTTATACTAGAGGTTTGCAAATAGCACCTCCCATTCATGGAGCAGTGAGTGGAACTGCTGCTAGAAGAGAGAACACTGGCCAAGCAAGATTAGAGGTGTTTTAATTTAGTATTGCCCTACTTCAGACAGTGACTTACCTCTTTCCAGAGAATGTTTTTGCAGATCAGAGTTCTAAAGATCCTAATAGGCTGCTAACAACTTTTGTCCCCTGAGATTTGTGCTGTACTGACCAGGATCCCATTCTAAAGCAGCATGATGGACCTTTACACAATAAAAGCTATGAAAAAAACTGAGAAAAAAAGTTTTAAAAATATCTCCCTCTCACAGCTTTACCCATCATGCCATCTTCTTTCTATTTTATTTGCTGTTGATGCAAAACCCTTGGATTTCCAATTGCATGTTATCAGCATGCTTTATTTCCATTAGAGATGCACCAAATATCTCCCACCCCCTCAAAATTACATTGGCCACCCTTCCCTAGGAAGTTTAAATTTTCATGCTCTATTTAGTGAATAAGATCCTATAAAAGTGGAATAAACAGTGTGGTTTGTTTCTGGTGAGCCAAGCACTAAGATCAATKAATTGATTTTGTTGGTTTGTTAGTGATTGTTAGTTGTAATTCATCATTTGCTTTTGGGAAAATACTAAAGTAATGTAAAAATATCCATCATTGGTGCAGAATGAAAACACACACCAGGGATGAATTACATCCTTGGGTTTTCCTTTGGAGAAGCTGACTGTGCAATCACACTGTGATGAACCCAGTAAGGGAGGATCATTTAATGTAAGTGTCATGGTGCAGCCACTTCCTGCTGTCTTATATATCAAGGGTTCTCTTATCATTATGGTGCAAGGGTTCCATATTTCCAGAGATTCATACCTCCTCCATGTTTCTCATAGGCAGCTCCTCTGAGCACTGACTCYTCCTGGTCCTTGCAGYWGCCATCTGACTCCWGATCCCACCAATCCAYTCCTTTATAACACTGTTCTTATTRGCTRCAGSTGTGSCCTGTTAACATCAGGCCTGCTCCTAATCCTTAATAATTGGCTCAGCCCCAACTCTTTGGGGGATAAGATTAYATGCCATACCACCTTCATACTGTGTCCCCCTACAACKTCCTACTGGTGGCCAAGGCAATGTGCTTCACACCCAAATACA
Source organism: Cardinalis cardinalis (assembly GCA_014549065.1). Classification (NCBI taxonomy): domain Eukaryota; kingdom Metazoa; phylum Chordata; class Aves; order Passeriformes; family Cardinalidae; genus Cardinalis; species Cardinalis cardinalis. Next base: position 30,482 of record JACDOX010000222.1, on the reverse strand, counting down.
ATCWCTGCAACATAATTTTACTAGAAAATTGATCAATAGAAAATGTTGTGTTCCATATGACAGCAAAATTTTTTCGTCTTCCTTTTGCCTTCACTAATACTAAAACAATAAAATATAATTAAATCATTATATTTTTAGGACCAAATAAATAATGTGAGAACAAATTACTACAGAAACTAATTTTGTCCTGTTGTTTTCCATAGTAACACAGTATTTTGCTGTTCAAACCTAAAAATAAAAGKAAGTAATGGCAGATGTTTCTGGATGATTTAGAAGGCTGTGCAGCCTTGTCCTGGTTGACACTGGACAGCAATCAGGAGTATCCCTGTCAATCCAGAGTAAGAGTCAAACAGTCGGCAAAACACAAAACTCCAAAGAGTGAAACACTCCCTTCATTCCCATTGCACAGACAAATGGGGGCAAAGAAGGAACGAGGAGCCTGGAGGCCTCACTCAGAGGGTGGCTCACTGTTGCCAGGTGCCAACGAATACAGAGCACATGGGAGTCTTTCTTCACAGCTTGTGTAACCAAGCAGAAAGTCTCTCAGCTCAGTTTGAAGGCTTGAGTTCAGCTCTTTCCATCCTCTCTCTTTCCTAGATCCTGAATTTATCAGACACCATTAAAAACCAGCAATTACATTTACAGGCTTTAAGGAGAGTAGCCATAAACAAGCTGATAAGTTGAGTTTTGTGATCCTGTTTGTTACATGATTAGGGACCTGATGGTTTAGGACAGCAAATGGAAGCAGAGACTCATTGACCTGGATATACAGAAACACCACCAGTGTTTATTCTCAAGGGGCATTTTAGGTGTTTGTTGGACAATTAAGCTGCCAATTAATTGACACAGGCAGTCTCTTGATGATCCTCCAGCTAGCCCTTGTTGGGACCCAGGACATTCCTCTGGCTGCCCTGGGTGATTCCAGACCCTGGCAGGGGGCTCAGAGACTTTGACACAGAGTCACCAACACCTGTGCCTTTGATTTTAACCCATGGAAACAATTACCAACTTTGTGTGAGGAGTTACAAGCCACAAGGGTTTGAGTAGAATGATAGTTAATTTGTCACAGGGTGAAAAAGTAGAATTTTGGGGATTTAGAATGGGGGTTCAAGAGGCAAGAAGGAGGAATCTGGGCATGTCCTGTCTTTCTTCTCCTTCTTCTTGTCCTCCATCTCCTGCTGTGATGGTGACACTTCTGGACTGGTTTAGAGTAGAGACAGACTGTCTAACATAGGTGATAGGYATTGGAAAATTATTGTAAATAAAGTACACGTAGTTCTTAGTATAAAAAGCTAACAGCACCCCAAGGGCAGTGGCTGTGCCACAACCCGATCTGCTGGGCAGATCTCAGCAGGTCAGAGAAGGAATGGAACAGATAAGAGAAAATAAACAGCCTTGAAAAGCAGAGCTGAGGAATCCTGACTTCCTCTTTGGTCACGGGGCTGGGAAAAAAAATCTCTTTAATACCTCAGGAGCCATTTCAGCAACACAAAACCTGAAAGGCCCTCACCTCCTGGCSTCTGCTAAGTGAGGCTGTCCCCATCCACCCTCAGGTCAGTCTGGGTGGCAGCAGAGTGTGGCATTTCCTTTGAAGGTTCCCGGAGCAGAGCTGTGACGGTGTTCACAGGGGTCCCAGGTTGAGGGAAGAGACGAGGATCTGACTTTATGTTTTAGAAGGCTTGATTTATTATTTTATGATATATAWTACATTAAAACTATACTAAAAKAATAGAAGCAAGGATTTTATCAGATTTTAACCAGGACAAGGTTAGCTAAGAATAGAAAAAGAAAGAATGATAACAAAGGCTCTGTCTCAGACTCTCTGTCCGAGCCAGCTGGGCTGKGATTGGCCATTAATTACAAMCATCCAACATGGACCAGTCACAGATTCACCTGTTGCATTCCACAGCAGCAGATAAYCAWTGTTTAYATTTTGTTCCTGAGGCCTCTCAGCTTCTCAGGAGGAAAATCCTAAAGAAGGAATTTTTCATAAAAGATGTCTGCGACACAGAGCATTTAAATAAAATGTCGCACCCCAGCAGAGCAGGAATGCCCAAGTCCCAGAGGCAGCAAAGCTGCTCTGTGCAGCTGCTGATGGGAACCCCAAGCCCAGGAAGCCAGAACAAAGGAGACCAGAGGGGCCACTTGGGTAGGTTCTCAAGAGGATTTAACCTCCAGGAAAGTCCAGGGACAAGTGACAGCTCCAACAGGGTAACAGCAACTTAAAAACAGGGGAGGGCACTAGGGAGGATACAAATCTTAACCAATGGTRGAACAGCAGAGGAGGAATGTAGGTGGGGATCAGATTCCAGGTAACCAATAGGGGATAACATGGGAGGGGATGAGGCTGGACACACAAATGGAACTTCCAGGTTCTAGAAAAATTAATCCACAAATACCAGAGGTTTATGTCCAAAAAGGAGACAGAGGAGTTCTTTCTGGCTTTATTCCAATAAAGSGAGARGCCATGGGGAATTCCCCTGGAATCTCTCRAAWWTTTGGAGGACACAGCCTCCTTTTTATCCCARTTTCCCMKCTGCGTTTCCCTTCTCTCTTTCCCCATTGGCTGAGGTACTTGAGAGGTACAGACTCCCCARTACGCCTGATCCTGAAGATTTCCCAAAGATTTCCCTCTAATGTACAACCCTCCCTTTTAATTTTTAATTCTTACGGAATTTAGGGGTTTTTCTTCCCCATTRTTTCTTTCATCTCTTAATGTCTAATTTCGTTTGTCAGCAAACTTAAATTTTATTTGTAAAAGCAAATATCTTTTTCCATTCATCAATCAGTGGAATCCTTCCCACGSTTTCTTTTATCTCCCAGAGCTGGTTTTATCTACCAGCAGAGCCACAGCTTGTTTGGAAAGACAAATCTGCTGTTCCTCTCACAGGGGTGATAGACAAGGAAGGTTCTAGAGAAAGGGGTGGGGTTAAATTTGATGGACAGGGGAAGAGGGCGGTACTTCCAGGATTGSCAGGGAAGGGTCTGGAAATCAGAGAGATTGACACAGGGGCTGCCATAAAATTAGAATAGTAGTAAACAATAGTAGTAAACCAGGAGAATAGTAGTAAACAATTTTGGGGCAACACCATTGGGGAAASCGAACRGGGTACATGGARCAAACCACTATAAASTCACAATAAGGAACACCTTAAGGTTACAACAGGAAAACAATCTACCAGTTAATGATTTGGGAGGTAGGACAGAAACACAGTTGTGATCAGCCTCTGGTCACTACAGCAAAGTCAAAATCTTRGGAACCCTGGGAGGAAAGGCATAGTATCAGCAGAGTGGGATTTGTTGGGATATGCCCTAGCAAAGGAATCACTGTGGCCAAAATTACAACTCACTTGGCCCTACGGCAGGATTTTAACAGATATCTTGCATTAAAAACAACTCTTTCATCCTGTTCAAGGAAAAAATAARCTCTCAGGACAGCTCTACTTTTACCTGATTTCAATAAATGATTGAGATTTCCGTGAAAGGYTCAAACCCATAACATTTTATTGCAGATTTTATGCAATTACTTTTGGCCTCCAGAAAACTTGAATTACTCTTCTAGTATGACACAAAGATTAGATTTGGCAGTAATATTCTAAATATTACTCCTGTAAGTCCTTTTTCCTAAAACATTTGAGGATCTGTCGGCTCAAAAAAACCAAAAAGGGTGGATCTTCTCTCAGAATTGAGTTTGCTGAGCTCTATTGTACTGAAGGGAGGTAGAGAATCAAGAGTACTTTTGACTTGGATCCTTTACTASACCTGTAGCTAAGTCAATAATCTGTTCCCATGACTTTGGACTTCCATTTAGCCACCATTTGAATATCACTGCCAAAACTTCCTCTCTGGATGTGATCAGAGCAACCCTTCCACTCTTCTGTAGTTTCTACATCCTTGGAGCGGTGAATGGCACTTTGCTGTTTTGTGCATGCAAAATGTTTTAGGTAAGATTGTGCCACAGATGTGGCACAAACTCCACTCCCTCCAGGAGAGATTCTCTGTCAAATAAAGACAATTTAGTGAAAACTCTAAAGCTCACAGTGGTGGGCACAGTATAAAAACAATAGATAAAGACAAACTGAGCAATGTGGCCGGGAATTGCCAGGGGATCTGCCTGTTTGCAGGATGTCTCCTGTTTGCACGTGAGCACTGCAGACAAGCCAGAGCCCTGGCTCAGGACTGGTTTAATTTATACGCCCTCAGAATGAGGTCATATCCATATCATGCATGATCTCTATTAGCTTTACAGATGCCTTAACCTGAGAAGGTTCAAGCTCTTCAAGAGCTATTCACACTTGGCAGATTGATATAGTCACTGACAATTCACTGCCATCCAAGTGTATCTGGGAACACAAAGCTCACATAAATATTGTCGGGCATATCCCATTGTCAGTCACTCACTCCTGCCCTTCAGCTTCCTGCAGCCCTGAGAGGAAGATCATTTCTCTCAGTGTCATATGTCTGGCTGACCCAGCAGGCACAAAGTGGTTTCCTTTTAACCAGCAATGGGCTGTGCTCAGAATGTCAGACACAGGTTTGTTCAGCCAATAAACAATGTGAAACRTCTGAGGCCGGGTGGACAGAGGCTGGTGAGAAAGCTGGAACAGCTCCTAGTGGTGTTCCTACACTGGAAAAGCTCCAGGAGGAAGCATGAAGGCCTATTGATGGTTTTTCTTCTGCAGTTTCATAGCTGACCTGCCTGCTTACTCAAGCTAAGCCCTTACCAAAGACAACTGTGAGCAGAGCACAGAGTTTTCATGCTGTACTCATGGCTTTCCAGCCCAGAAATTCCTTTGCTCTGGGTTTGCTACTCCCACCTGAGCTCCCCTTTCTCTGTGACAGCTCTCAGATAGGAAGGCATGAAAAGAATAATAAAGGATGAGAAAAACAGGAGAAATAAGTGTGCAGAACCCATGGCTTTCAAACTTAGCCTGGACCAAATTTTCTGACTGGTAATTCTGGTTGAAGAAGGTCAGATGTGCTCCATTCCAAGTTTGCTGAGTAGTCTTTCTTGTAATTGCCTGTCGTGCATCTCTCTCACACACTAATTTAGCCTGAAAAAAATAATCAAATTAAATTAATGTACGCTTTTAGCTGCACTAATTCCTTTTATTCAGTCATAAGCCCCTGTTTTAAAAAAATTGCTTTCTCTTTCTCTTGATGGACTTCCAGGTGAGTCAATGAMTGAAGCTGGTTCACAAGGAAGGCAAATGAGTGGCAGAACTGCCACAAGTGAAACCACAGACTGATGTGGCCCAAACAGGAGTGCAATTCCACATTCCAGCACTGCAAGCTGCTGGCAAAGCTCAACATCTTTGTCTGAGCATCACCTTCATTTTCAGCTGGGCAGCCTGGACAGACTGGTTTATTGGAAGCACACGAAACAACCTGGGCACTGCTCATGCAACATTTTATTTTTCATCCTAATTATTGTCACATGTACTGTTATTTGACAATTTTGACACAGCACACACACACACAAAAAAAAGCCTCTTTTCTTTTCTGCTGCTCCCCTCTAATTCAATGGGAGTTGCTGGAAGTAAAATCAGTTAATATCTAAACTGCAAAAATTGTATACTGAGTACCAAATGCACTAGGGAAAAACAAGAAATCCAAAACTAAAGCTTTCCTTTAAGCTGTAAGCACAAGTAATTTAATGTCTGTTGCTGGTAAAGTATGGAAAAAAGTAAATCTATTACTTCACTGTCAAAAAACCTTCTTGATTAAAGTACTATGAGCACTATAGCCAGACCTGATAGAAGGAACAAGAGAGGCTGACTGAAATTCATCCATTTACATCATTTTGTGTTGCAAAATGGGACCATGAGAAGAACCCAGGTGTCACTGWGATCTTTTCTGAAAAATCCCTTTGCCAGGATTTGTTCTTCTGAGAAGCTGGGAAGCCTCAGCTTCTCCATGGTTTGCTGCTTTGGAATGTGATTTGGAGAATTGTTTACCCAGCATGTGAATTGTTTTAACTTAATGACCAATCACAGCCAGCTGTGTCAAGGCTCTGAGGAGTCATGAGTTTTTATTATTCATTCTTGCTAAGCCTTCTGATGTATCCTTCCTCTTTCTTTAGTATAATTTTAGTATAGCATAATATAATATAGTACAATGTAATGTAATGTAATGTAAT
>JACDOX010000222.1:0-24258 GCA_014549065.1 Cardinalis cardinalis | reverse complement strand
ATAATATAATATAATATAATATAATATAATATAATATAATATAATATAATATAATATAATATAATATAATATAATATAATATAATATAATATAATATATCAGCCTTCTGAGAACATGGAATCAGATTCATCTCTTSCCTCATCCTGAAGAGCCTCACRAACACCACACCCAGGAGCCTTGGTGCCCTGAATTGTCTTCAGGCACCTCTTCCTTCCATGGCATCAAGGCAGGCAGAAGTCCTGGATTTGCAGAGGGGCACATTGCATCCCCCAGGGCAGTCAGACAGGCACAGAGGGTCCATTCCCTTTGCCTTGCCCCAGATTRAACCACCTGACCCACATCAATCACTGGCTGTAAAAGACCTGGAGTAATTGGACCAGGAGGTTGTCAACAGGCTGAGGGCTTCTGTTCAGAAAACAGATGTCTTGGCTTTTCCTTGGTCTTGTTTATTCTCCATAAATACCAGAGCAAGGCAGCAGTCGCCGTTCTCTCGTTACCACGTTCTGTTAATCAGGCATGACATCTGCTTGCATGGCCCAACCTTCTGCAGGTCCCAGACACTGCCCTTCCACAAGAATTAACCACAAAAATACTGCAGGGTAGCTGCTGTGTGACCTTGGATAGGATCAATTTGTTCTGTGCTTTCAGACACTGATCTTGCAACAGCAAACATACAGACACTATAGCAGGCTTTTTTTTTTACATAAATAAGGGGTTTTGACCACCACCTTTCCTTTTTCAGTGGCAGTTTGACAAGATCTCTTGCCTAATTCCCAGCTTCATAAAGAGACAGCAATGAACTSAGGAACAGCACATCCTTCCCAAATGGCTCTGAAAAGCAATCAGCAGAGTGAAAGCCAGGTTAAAATAATAATTAAACCAGGAGCATAAATTACATAATAATTAAAATAAATAATAATTAAATTAATTAATAAATTAATAACTATTATAATAATTATATATAAAATATAATTATTTGTATATTAATTTTTCATTGTTATAATATATATCATAYATTTATATMTTGTAATTATATMTATCATTATATATAATWATTATTATAATTTTTATATAATAATTATAATTAGTTAATAAATAAATAATAATTAGATAAGTAATAATTTCAAATAAGAATTGAAATAAAAATAATAATTAAACCAGGAGCCTGGTGGGCTAAAGCCAGGAGAGAGAAGGAAAAAGTGAAAAAGGAGAAAAAAATGAGATAAAGAAAAGAGGCAAAACAAAATCAGGAGTTAAAAGAAGTAACCAAAGAATTCAAGAAATAATTATGAAGTTATGAATTGCAGCCTGAACTCAAATCATGGCAGAGAGGACCCATGGGCTTACGCAGAAACCAGAAACAAGGGCCAAGAAGGGGATGAGGTAGGAAGAACTCCATTTTCCATCTTTGTGCACACTTCCAAGTGATCCACAAATTACAATATTCCTGCCTAGAGTGCAAACTTCCTACCGTGTCATTTGCCTTAGCATAATTACAATCTGTAACATCAGCTTGATTCYCCCAAGTATCTGGATTCAGAGGTTTCATCAGGAATAGCCACTGTGAGCTTCCTCAAGCCCTAGCTGAAGGGGGTAGGTGACACRTCTCCTATCCCCGCTGTCTGTGATGGAAATCTTTCTATTTTGGCAGGAGCAGCTGGAYTCTGAGTGAAAACCTTGGTGTTCTGCAGTGGGGGCGGGTTCACCACAAAACCCTGACACCTTTCATCTCAGTGGAGGCTTTAAAAGTCAAGTGAATCCAAGCAACAGCCCAGATCTCCTGCAAATACTCAACTAACTCTGGCAAATGTGGACCTGGAGGTTGCCTCCCGCTCTTCACATGGACTCTGCTCTGCTGTAACTCCATCCTGACACCCTTGCTGGAAGTTTTATATTTTGCCAGACTAGGGCATGTGTTTTTCTTGCTGACAAAATGTCTACAGACTTCAATAAGAGCAAGATTTGGACTATTTTTTGAAGCTTCTCCCTACGATGTCTTGTGAATTTTACACACTTCCGTCCTCAGAGGTCACCCGGTTCAAAACCAGTCTCAGCATCTGTGTGCAARCACAACATTCTTTGCCAGTCAAGCACTACAGGTGTGTGGATAGTAAAGGCAAAAAATAATCAAAACCAAACCTTACACTGCAATTTGACATGCAATGGAGATGCACAGTGTTTGGGAAAATTAAGGAAAAAGATGGGATGTGATAGAAAAAGATTTGTGTGACCACACATGTGTGGGTGCACCTCCCCATAAATTGTCCTCTGTAGAGGTGTGCCYCAGGTGTCATCTCCAAAAGTGAAATGGAGAGGCTTGGTAGGAGGGGAAGCAAATGTAAAAAAAAGCATTTTTCCTCTTTGAGCCTCTGCTTGGTGCCAGCACTGATGTTGGACCCACCCTCCCTCAGCACTCTGGGAAGTGCATGTGGCCAGCAGGGCTGGGATCCTTCATTCCCATGTCTCACAGGATAACCAGGCTTTCACACCAGCAGCACTTACATTGCAAGGGCATTTGTCTCTCCTAGTTCTTTATCTCTCCACAGAGCTCCACTGCAGTCCAACATTTACTCCACCTACACATGCTGCAATTTTGTTTAGGCTTCATTTTTATTAAATATCAAAAACTATAAAGGATGCYGTGGTTATAATTACAATGAGAGCAACATCAAACACAAAAATGTGAGTATAGCTAGACACCAGAACACAGGTTTTTTTCAGGAGGGTGTCAGACTCCCCAGTGAACAAGTTTAGCTTTCAGTTTTGCACATCGGGGTTGGGGGGAAAATGGCTTGAGGAGCCCTATAGAGGTGCTTTTGCTTCCCTGACTTCTCACACAATATTCTTTCAAATGAATTTAAGGCTTTTCTTGTCCAAATCCCCGCAAAAGTAACCACACTGCAGTTTTTCTACTATTATGCAAATAGATTAATCAGCCAACGCTCCAGTGAGAATTAATTTATATTTGAATCAAATGAGGCCTTAGATTCTTTATAACCCAGCCCCCAGGCCAAGGCCTGGGCTAGGTAGCAACCTCATATTATTCATTTGACGAAATGTGAACTGACATAAATACCATGGCTAACTTTCAATCCGATTACCCCGTTACCTCACATCAATGCTCTCCCAGCCATCAGCCCACGGCGTCCCTCCTTTCAGCAGCGCGGCCAACAACTGACAACTCCTCCCTGATAAACAAGCACCCACGCTGCCACCTCGGACCCCCACTCTTAACCCATCACTCCTGCTCAATGGCCCTTATTCAACAAGGTACTTTATTTTGTTTGTAGGAATCAGGGCACTAAACAACACAAAAATACTGTTTTGCTGGGGCTGCGATTCAAAGCTGCCCTTTCAGAGCTGCTGAGCACTTGAGGCACGAACAATAAACATCCAAAAAAAAAACCATATGGGAGCATCATGTCCAGCCATACATAGATATTTATAACAGTCATGCACACAATTTAATACAGTCACTGACTCTGTTATCTTTCATACTCTCCATAACCCTTAAAAAATATTAAAACAATGTTTGGGGCTACTATGTCCAAAGGTCAATGTAAAGTGAACCCACATTTTAGACAGCACCCTTATACTAAACTCATGTTGACAACCACTAAATTCTTTCTATTGCCTTGCACAGGAACTTGTTTTTTAAAAAGGCTTCCCTCCCCCCCCACTTTAAAACTGTAAGCATTTAAAAAGCTTGGCTAAACAATCCACCAGGTGTGAGAAAAGCCTTTTCTGTGCAAGCAGCTCTGTGTCAGAAACCTACACTTTGTAATTAGATTAGCAAGCAAGGRCTGAATAGCTCTGATCAAAACATCCCCCCTCTGCATATTGTTTATAGTGCATAACTGATAACTAAGCTTCTCTAGTCATGGTTAAAATCTACTTAAAAACAGGAGTCCTGTGCACCCTGGAATTTAAATGAAGAGGAAAACARAACAAAGTGCACATTCTCAAAAAGCTGTATGTAATTACTTGCCTTTCTTGCTGAAGTGCAGCTTGATTTGAAAATATGTCATAAAACAAACCCTATGATTTAACAGCAGCTCCTCATGAAAACATTACTTAAAACACAGCTAAGAAAGTTAGAGATGTGGGGTTTTACCTTTAAAACATTCTTCATGGTGAACTTGGGAAGAGAAGGAGGAAAAGCCTCTTGGGCCACATGGCCCCAGCACTGAGGGACATCCCAGATCCCGGTCAGCAGAGCCAAAAACTCCTCAGCCCAGGAGGATGACTTGGCTTGTCTGTCTTTGTGGATTTTTTCCATGTGGCCAGACAATCTGCTTGTGGACTGGAGTCAGTTTCCCGACGTAAAAGGCGAGTTGGAACGTGCTGGCATCCTGGACACGCTGAAAGTGGGATGAAAAAGAGTTGCAGTTGGTTAGAGAGCACATCCTCCCTCCTGTTCCTTCAGAGCAGAGGCCTACACTCACCTGGATATGATGCCAAATGGAAAATAAGGTTCTCCCTGAAGTTTTCATACAAGGTTTATATATTTTTCTTGGAAATAGAGATACTGTTTCACAGCCCTGTATCATCTGCCCAGAGTGCAAATGTCCCAGTTGTGAATTTGGAGCTCAGCCAGTCCAGTCTGACACCAGTCCCCTTTGGCACTGTGGGGCCTGGGACCAGGTGCAAACCCCTGTGTGCACCAATATTTCCAAAGAGAGACCTCTGATTGCTGCTGCTTCCTGCTAAGGTCAGTACACCCCATAAATCCCATCGTTACTTCATTCTTCCTAAAGCAATATTTTAAATATTAGGGCTGGACAACCAGAACTGAGCCCCAAAAGCTGCCTTTTCTTTGGCTACCAGATGCTGTGGAAATTGCAGAAGATAACAAGAAKACCTTCTCTGTTTTTTCTCTCACARATCTGGAGACAGTTACTGTATACMCAGCAGTGGATGGAAAATTTTCCATGCTGTCCAGCCTGCTCCTGCTCCTGCTGTAAGTGGAGAAGCAGGGAAAAGGCCCAGACGTGAATTGTCCTGGCACAGAAGCCCAACCTCGTTGCTCTCCTGAAAGAGAGGGTCTGATCACAGTCAGCAATGTAGTCCTGTCTCTACACATTCCCTCCTGCTGATTGATTGATTGATTGATTGATTTCTCTGTAAGAACAAGGGACATTCACCAAAAAAGGAGGATATAATTTTTTTTTGTATAGTACCACTAGGGAAAGTTAGATAAATGTTGATAGGTGAGGGACTAAATTTCAATTTGAGACCTAAGGCAGAAGAATTCAAAAGACACCAGAGAAATTCCCCTTATCTCAGTACATTCATGAGGCTGCAAATATAACTTAAGGCTACAATTATTTCCTCTCTCCTGAGCTTTCTGGGTCTGACAAGTCACACARCCAGAGTATGGGGCCTCAAAAAGAGCCCTGTCCTGTGGCAGGACAACACAACCTTGCCAGATTTCATCAAGTCAAACTTTAAATCTGCTAAATYCCACTTGATGCCCCTAAAGATCTTACTAGAGACATGTAATTTTTTGTTCTCCACCCTCTTACATTTTTAATGGACAACGAAAAACAGAGGAAAAAAATATAAAAATCATGACATGATGAGAGCCAAAAATGCGAATGCAACCACTAAACCATYGTTTTTTGTAAAGTAGTTCTCATTGCTACAGATATGATGAGAAACCTTAGAAAAGCTGTTTCATCTTATGAAGATCCTCTTCAAACATCCTGGCTGTCTGATTCTAAATTTCAGTTGTCTTTGATATTTCCCCCTGCAGTACCAAAACGCTCCTGACAAAGTCCTGAAAGGAGCCAAGTACATTCAAATTCTTCTAGGGCTTAACCCCACTGCATTGAAATTACCATGAGTTTTGCCCCTGACTTCAGCCCTGACAGAACAAGCAACATTCTCAGGCCAAAGGCATGGGGAAAAGCTTTTCTACAACTCTCTTTGCATGCTCACACTCTCCTCAGTCCCAGAGATTTCTGTTTGCTTTCAGAGAGCTGAAGGCACAAGTGAGCAACACGCTTCAGTGTGTGTCTGTCTGATCTCAGAGCTGCTGGAATACAAGTAGGGCTTTTCTTCTGTTTGTCAGAAGGAAACACGATTCTCTGAGAGGGCATGTGCTTTCTGCAGGTTGAGAAAACTCCCAGGAGAGAGGCCTTGGCTATTTCAGGAAAGATTCTCAAGGTGCAGGACCTCATCAGCTTTTCTTGATGATGACATGGAAGAGCCCTTCATCTGTGGACATTGGGAAGCTGCACTGCCTGCAAAGCAAAGCCCAGCAGAAGGGTGGTCCTGTTCCAGTCTCCAGGATGAGCCAAGTGTTTTCTGAAGAGAACAGCTCTTTCTCACAAGTGGAGATCCAGCAGAAAATCTCCTGACTCTGCTATCTATATATCTATATATCTATATATCTATATATCTATATATCTATATATCTAGATATCTAGATATCTAGATATCTAGATATATAGATATATAGATATATAGATATCTAGATATATAGATATATAGATATATAGATATATAGATATATAGATATCTGTATATATATATCTGTATAGTCCAGTCATCCTGAATTTAGATAGCTACCCTTAAGAATCCTGAAGAGATGTCCATGATGCCTAAAGCTATGAAGCTGTTAATTCCTTGGGCATTGTTGCTCCTTGGTTCTCTGTACCTGACGCAGCTCACTTGGTAAAAGCATCCCCGTGGGACAACAGAAACACAGCAATCTTCATTCATCTCACTTCCCATTTTACACAAAGGAACTGGGAGCATGTGGAGCAGGGCTTGCTAACTCGTTTCTCTGTGGTTCTATGAAGGTGAAACGTAGGGGGCAGTTTGCCATTCTTGTGTCAGAGCTGCAGAGATCAAGCACACTCCACATCAACATCTACAAGAGCAGCTTAGTATTTCTGGAAACCAGGCATTCTGTCTTTATTGAAGAGTTCCTCTCATCATCTGTTGATGCAGCACCTTGTAGACATGGACCTGGCTGTGCTCAGGGCTTGGTCTGTGACTGAACCATTTAACTGCAAACCCATCGCCTTAAGGGACAAGGTCACAAATGCAATGCTTACAAGAAGAAAACACTGAATGCCCAGGGAATATGATAATCAAAAGACCTTGGAAGTCACTTTTTTTTTWAAAGATATTCCCACATTCTGTTGTGAGAGCATTAGAGTATCCCCATGTTCCCCTAAACCAGGACACCCAACAAGGAAATTTTGCACTTGTGTTTACTAAAGAACTGTTACACAGTGTTTGAGTTCCCTTTCCTTCCTTATCACACAGCTTTRGGTCCCACCAAATGAATCACAGGTTAATCCCTGTTAAAGAACCTTTCAGCACCTCCACATAGCACTCAGAGAGAAAAACACTCACCCCACAACAGCTGTTTTCCCCACTAAATCATGAAGTCTGAAGGCATGTTCACCTAGAAGGAGCAAAGTGAGCTTCCCAGGCTATCACCATCCTTCTGGCTACCAGCACATGGCTTGGGGAGGGTTTTCCATTGGGAAAAGTGCTTACAGGTACCTGGGCTCTCATCAGCATCTCTCTTCTGCCTCTCCCAGCACAAAGGAAGTGAARCATCAGCTGGCTGGCATGGAAGAATTCAAGGGGTTGAGGGTTGATGCCCTTCTAAGAAAAGRTGTACAAACAAGAGAAGGTCCTGGTTTTATCCTACAGGTAAATAAAATCAAATAGTGATTCTGTTTTTTCTCTGAGAGACAGAGGTCCTTGTGATGTTCCATCAGGCAAAGTGGTAGAGAGCAGCCTTTAAATCCATTCTTGTGGCAGACATCAAGGGAGTGTGCTGGCTCCACGACCCTCAGTTCAAGGCGACAGCAAACTCTCAGATTTTGTGAAAACCACCCCAGGACATACTCATTCTCCTGCTGAATTGTGCTGGGAGTCCTGTCCTCCAAAGAAAGTTGTCCTTCCTGTCATAACCTGGAGAGTGAGGAACAGAKCTGGGTCTTAGAGGAAAAGTTTCAGGTCACAGTTCTTAAAAGTGCCCACTGCAAAGAGATTTCAGCAGGTCGGTCAGCAGAGAAATTTGCCGCTGCCATAAGCAAAGGATCASAGTTCAGTTTGCAGGGAAGAGGTAGAAGTCCTCTTTAGAAATTATTTGAAAGACAAAAGGATTTTTAATTCTTCTGACCTACTTGAGCAACATGAGAAAAACACATTTTTGAGAAAATAAACGGGCTAGTTTTGTGTTCTGTCATCCTCCTTCACATTTCATCTGTACAGTCTAATTTGGAAATCCTTGGGGCAAAAAGCACAACTGAAACAAACAGGACCCTGTCCACCAACATCTGAAATCCAAACTGCCTCTGTCCAATTCCCAGAAAGGTTCTGCTGGGCCAAGAAATTGTGAAATTGAGGCAGCAAATAAACCATCATGTTGTATTTTGCAAATCCTAGCTCTCCAAAATGTGCCAATATTAGCTCGTGAAAGGAGTTGTTTTTAAGGAAGTTGTGTGGTTGTTTATTAGACAAATCAATGGAGAAGAAATAAGAGGGATTGTTCAACCCCAGATTATTTTTTTAAAACAAAGGTGGAGGTTGGGGAAGGGATAAAAGGATGCAATGGACAAAAATAATCAAATTTGGAAGAAAGGATGCAAATTAAACGGGCTTGGAAGGAGTTAGTAAAGCGCGAGCAAGACACAGGGACTAAACTAAAGTTAATTACTTTTGACATGATCAGATCATCTGGTTGCATTTCAGGCTGTGTGCACTCTGGGCTGGCCAGCATGAATGGCGAGGCAAAAGAAAGTAACTCTCCCCTCGAGGTCCCTTTGCCAAGTCTGGGCTGTGCGCTCTGTCCGAGATCCCTCTTTCTTTGCGCAGAGAGAGAGAGGGGGAGAGGAGAGAGAAACACAGTTAACCACCTGTCAGGGCTGAGGACACAATAAGGCAGCCCCCAAAAGAGCTTTTCATGCATGCGTAATATATTTGTTCAGCTATTCACTTAATGAAGCTGATAAATGTGATGCAAAACAATAGTCAAGTTAATCTATTTAGTAAAATGTTTTGAGACTCTCAGGCGATGTTAAGGAGGGTAGTGTGCTCGGGGACATTTTCATTTCAATACGCTCATCTCTCCCCTCTTAGGGGGGTTTCAAGCAACCTATGTGAATATAATTTCTTATAAATGTGTCTTTAATGGGTTTAATTCACCCTTGCCAGCTGTTTTTTTAGCTATTTTGTAAGAGCAAAACAAACGTGCCAGGCTTGGAAAGCTAGTTAAAATTAGTTTCGGTCACTGGGGCCAAGCTATATTTCCTGCAAACCATCTGCTTGATTGGCACAATAGAAGGATTTTCAAGAAAAGGGGGGATCTAGAAGAGCTTTGAACGAACCAACAGTTACTGTTCCTTGTGCTTGAATTCTAAAGGTGAAGACTTAGGTGTCTTAATACAGCCTCGCCCCCGCAGCCTCCATTCAAGCTGCCGGCGTGGTCGGTGAGCATCGTTAGGGGGCTGGGACACAGCAGGGAAGGAGCATCCCTCCCCCTCTCCGGCGGAAAAAAAAGAGAAAAAAGGAGAAAAAAAGGGAAAAAAAAGGAAAAATGAGTGGGGGGTGGTGGGGGAAGGAACAAGAAAACAACCTTAGAGGCGCGCACCCGCGTTTGCACCGCAGCTTTCGGGAGGGAGGAAGGAGCGGGCAGCCCTGGGGGCGCTCGGCCCGTCCCTGGCGGGGCGGCCCCGGCTTGGGGAGGGAGCAGCGGGAATTTCAGCTCCCAGCTGGCTGCGGATAGCGGCCCGGCAGGGACACGGACAGGGACTGGGACAGAGACTGGGGCAGGAGCAGGGACTGGGGACAGGGACAGGGACAGGGACAGGGACAGGGACAGGGGCAGGGACAGGGACAAGGACAGGGACAGGGACAGGGACATGAGCAGGGGCAGGGACAGGGGCAGGGACAGGGACAGGGACAGAGACTGGGGACAGGGACAGGAGCAGGGACTGGGGACAGGCAGAGGCAGGGACAGGGACAGGGACAGAGGCAGGAGCAGGGACAGGGACAGGGACAGGGGCAGGAGCAGCGGCAGGGCTGTCCCGTCCCGCGTGGGGCCGCGCCGTGGCGGTGATTGAGACGTCGGGGATGCGGGAGAGCCGCGGGGCTCCGAGCGCGGCTCCGGCCGCCGGGGGGGCGCCGGCCCGGCCCTGCCCAGCCCTTTGGTGTCCGGATTTGAAGTGCTGGCTCTCCCAATTTCATGCGGATTACCGGCCGCGGACCGGGACACACGCAGCTTCAGCCCTCAGCTCCCCCTCCCTGCCCCACCCGCCGGCAGTTTTGAGTTTGGGCTCTTTTCCTGCTTTTTTTTTTTCTTTTCCGTGACAAAGAAAGTGAGTGACTTTTAAGAAATAAATTTGAAGATAACGACATTAAAATGAATGGCAGGAAACACAAAACTGCCCGAGCATAGGTCAAACGGCATTAGTCACAGGTTTTATCCTGACACATTAGAATTCCCTTTCTCTTAAATGATCACTGCCTTTGAAAAGAAACTTCTAAAGGAGATCTCTTAAAATAAGATCCTTTCGTCTCATTTCTTAGTTTCTTATGGTCTATCTTCCCTTTCAACAGATGTCTAGTCCCTTTTGCCGTGGTGCTTAAGGAATTCTTTATGAGTGTGCTCAGACGCATCACAAGGAACCGGGTCCACGCGTGCCCCAGCATGCGTTTGACCCAACCTTCCCGAGAATGTCAGCCCCTCTTTTTTAAAACCAGAGAAATTAGCAGCAGTTGGTCTATAGTGAGACAAAATGCCCCCAATGTATATGTAAAGAAAGGAGTAAATCATCTCAAAAGAAACCTACAATGACTGTAAAAAAACGAAGTGTTCTCGGAACAGCCCGGGCGGAGCTCATTGATTTGGGAAGCGCCGGGATCGGGGGGCGGCTGCGAGAGGGGCAGAGATGGCACCGGGAGCTGGCGGGCCGCCAGGTCATGATTTCATTGCGAACGACCCGTTTGCTTTTTCCATCCKCCGCCGTCCTGAGCAGCGCCCCGAGATCAGCGCTGCCAGAAACGGGGCTCGGGATAGCCCCGGAGCCCGGGCGAGCCGAGCGGGGCAGGGACAGGGGCCGCCACTCGCCCGAGCCCCCTGCGCCCTGCCCGCGCCTTCCTTCCCCTTCTTCTGTACCTGCTGAGCTCCGAGACCAGCAAAACCTCCGGCGAGGTTTTATTTCAAAGCGATGCTTTCAGGCGGACGGACCTTCCACGCCGGGTCTGCAGGTGCTCGTCCGCTGGGGGCCGGCGARCGGCACCGGGAAAGCTTGTCAGGATCATCAGAGTTTCCAGGGCTGATTCCGTCCTCTCCAATAAATAACTTCTTGATTTGAATCAAGGGAGAGGTTTAACAGACTTTCTTTCTTCCCTAATGTGATATAAATCGCAGATGCACTTTTATTGAATGGTTAAAGCATCGACATGGAGATAATCAACACAAAAACGTCCGGACAAAAACCATCGAGAGAAATAAAGCTGGTTAATAAGATTTTTGAGAAAGCTTTGTGTTAAAAAGTAAAAAGGGAAAACAGCTGAAGGTGACAGTTAGTTCATGGTTAATAGGATAAAGGCTGCATGGTTGAGCTGCACACTTCTGCTTGCAAAGGTTCAGACACACCAAAGGGCTGAATAGGGTGCTTTTAAAACATAGGACATTTAACACATCTGTTATAGTCTTTAACAGAGAAATCAGGTAAAACCACTCTCAATAGTCGCTTTCATCACGCACCTCCAAAGGAAACTAACTACACTTGCGCCTATTGCGGTGTTTGCCACCACAAACAAAACCTCTCTGCCAGAAAAATCCCTATTTGCTACTTTCCCCTTAGACGATGCCGTTCGTCCCTCGCACCAAAGCCAGGGGACTCCGGGCTCTGTGGCACAGACACTTTCCTTGCGAGCCACACGCCTTCCGAAATCCCGCGCAGAAAAAAAAAAGCGATTTCAGGTGAATTTGGCTGCTTCGAGCCACCGACACCGACACAGCCCGAAGGATCCAAATGCTCCAAAGCTGTCTTCGTTCTCACAGCTGGGGGATTGCGATTCCCGCTGCTTTGAACGCAGATAAGCTACGGAGGAGCAGCAGACTGCGAACCGCGGAGGGGTTGCTCTGGTCCCCCAAAGGTGCCCGGGTCTCTCCCGTGGGCGACACTCAGATTTTGTGGGAGCAGAGTTCTCACCGGCCGCACCAAGGCTCGCATTTCGGGGTGGGCAAACCTCCCGCCCGAGCACAAGCACGCGGGACTTTTACGAGGCTCGGCTCTTGAAAGGAGAGGTGGGCACCGCAAATGTGCCTTATTCCGGACCTTTGATGTGCGGATAGAAAACCAACCCCATCTACACGCGCTAATTCTGCCTCACACTGATAGCAGGAGCAGGATATGTTCAAACTACGGTGGGATACACTCTCCAAACGTGTTTCGCCCTCAACAGAGCTTAGTTCCACGTTTTGTAATTTGTATTTTCAAATCCACAAAACCCGTGCTTTTCTGAGAGTCCGCAGATAAGTTTCTATGAATATTTATTGATTTATTTCCTAAACTCAGCAGGGGAGCGGCAAATAAATTTAGTGCTTTCTTTAAATAATTCCCTTTCTACGAGGCAAGATGTCATTTGAAACTTTTAAATAGGCATTTAATTAGCCTGTGTGTGTTGCCTCTGAACAAAACCCTGCTGGGAGCCTTTGGAGCGCTGTATTCCAAAGAGGCGGTCAATATGCAAAATTGATGACTACACTTTCTTTGTGGCGGGGCCATTGTGCCCCGGTTGCTTATGAAGTCTAATCCAATCATAAATTGCAGCCCCGGACCAATGGAGAAGCCGGGAGCTCGCCCTGAATGAAGCTCAAGTGGAGAACTTTGTTGAACCCCATTGTTGGGGCTGTCACTTTTGAAAGAGCCTCAGCGGGGCTGACCACTATAAAACCCACGGTCCATGAGGAAGGGGCGCAGAGAACTCCGCCAGACTCGCCGGCTGGATCTTTACCACCCCAGGTTTGCAAAGCAGAAAACAAAAGCAAACAAGCGAGCGAGGCKGCGAGCGGCCCCAGCGCGGCTCCGCGGACGGCGCCGGCGATGATGTTCCCCAGCCTCCTCGCCCCTCCGGCCGTGTACCCCAGCCTCCTCCGGCCCACCCCCACCCTCACCTTGCCTCAGTCGCTGCAGTCGGCTTTCTCCAGCCATTCCAGCTTCCTGGTGGAGGATCTGATCCGGATCAGCAGGCCCACCGGCTACCTGCCCAGGACTGCCCCCCCGCCCAGCATGTCCCCCCCGAGCTCGGCGGCCAGGACGGACGCGGGGACGCCGGAGCTGCCCAGCGCCACCGCCGCCGGCTCCAGGAGGATCTGTTCGCCGCAGACTCCCAGCAGCGACTCCACTTTCCTCAAGTTTGGAGTCAACGCCATCCTGTCCTCCACGCCCCGAGCCGGTAAGCGGGGCCAGCCCGAGCGCCGCCGGGGCTGGGGGCACGCCGGGGGTGGCGGCCGGGGGAGCGCAGGGACCCGCGTTAGGAGAGGGGGGCAGGAGCCGGGGCCGAGCTGCAGGAGCCGGGGCCGAGCTGCAGGAGCCGGGGCCGAGCTGCAGAGCCCTCTGGCTCCGCTCGGCTCGCTGAGCCCTCTGGCACCGCTCGGCTTTCCAGGGCGAGGGGCAGCGCTGCCGGGGCCGGGGCGGACGGGAGGAGCAGGCGGAGGGAGGGATCCCAGGGCCGAGGGGTGCCAGAGCCCGGCCGTGGCTTCTGGCTGACCCTGTCCTCACTTCGTGTGGTGCCGCTTTGCTGGCAAAACCAGCAAAAGCGCCTCTTTCCCTCGGCCCTTCCAAGTCCGGTATGATTCCTTTACTTTTTCTAAAAGTACCACAGCGTTGGTCTGCAGACCGAGCGACAGAACCCAGCCTCGCCGTCGGTCCAATCCAACTGGCGGTCACCTTCCGATTAATTTGATTTTATTTATTTACTAGAAACCTCCCCTGCGTTGCTTCAGAGCGTCCCGCCAAAGGCTTTCTCCTTCCCGTACTTTGAAGGATCCTTCCAGCCCTTCCTCAGATCCTCCTATTTCCCAGGTGGGTGTTTGAAGCGTCCCTGTGCGCCGGCACACCGGCCCGCTGGCTGCTGCCCGTGCCGCGTTCCCCCCGGCGGGGTTACGCCGCGGTTCAGAGGTTGGAGGGAGTACAACATTCAGGCATCAGTCGCGCCAATTTGCTGCCCGATTTAGCACAGGCAGTGACTGCCTGACATTCCCTGCCCGCTCCCCCCGCTGATCCGCAAATTAGCCGGGATTGTCACGGTCCCGGGGCGAGGCGGGTCCCGGCTCCCTCCCTCCCTCCTTCTCTCTCCCGCCCTCTCTCCCTCCATCCCGCCCGGCCCGGGGATGTTTCAGCACCACGAGTTGCGGTCAGCTCCGCGCCCGCGCAGGGAGGGAGGGAAGAGGCGAGAGGGAGGGAAGAGGGGAGGGAAGAGAGACGGAGCCTCACGGTGTCCCCCAAACCTCTCCGCGTTCCGGGCGGCTCCAGCGGAGCGCTGTGACTGCCCTGCTCCACCCCCGCCGCCTCCTCACCCTCTGCTCCATCACCCTCTGCTCCATCACCCTCTGCTCCATCACCCTCTGCTCCATCACCCTCTGCTCCATCACCCTCTGCTCCATCACCTCCGCCGCCTACCAGCCCTTCGCTCCTCCGCCTCCCCGGTTACACCCCCAAACAACACGGGAACAGGAGGGAAAGCAAGGCCACGGAGCTGTGGTTGCTACAGCATCGAAATGTTGTGATGCTGAGAGAACAATTTGTGGGGTTTTTTTTCTAATTTTAATTTTTTAAAATTTTAATCTAATTACACAAACAAGCTATGAATTTAAAAAGAAAACGGGGAAAGGGAGAGAGCAAAAAAAAAAAAAATAACCCAAGCTCTTCTATTCATCCTCTGGATAATGGAATTTGCTTCCTTTCTCCAGCATGTGAATAGCCTAACAAAAACAACTTGAGCTTTATAAATAGCTTTTCATGTCCATTTAATGAAAATGATTTGGGGAAAGAGACGATTGTGCCATCAGTATTCTCCCGAGGAGCCTGGCATGCCGTTGTGTTTAGTTTGAAAGTGTAAATCTCTTTTGTTCCAATAATATATGGCGTTAGCTGCTTGTCCTCAGTCTTTTTCTGTTAGTTCATTACTACACAATTACCATTCACGCTTCATTAGCATCTCTGTCTCTCTTGGGGAGGTTCCCCCCCTCCTTTTTTTTTAAGGCGAAACTCTGCCCTTTTTTATCATACTAATGCCATTGGGAACCAGGCAGTGTGCTAATTAGCTGCAACTTTTCATGTCTTCGAATTGAATTCTCCAACTTTGGAGCAGGGGGGAGGGAGAGAGAAGAGATTATTATAAAAAGATGAATACTGATTGATCAAAACTGCATCTGAAGAGGAGCGGTTTTGTTCGGAATCAGAAAAGTCCTCATTTTCATCTCCAGCATAATAAAGCATCTGAAATGATAAAAGCATCTGAAAAAAAAAAAAAAATCAAATGCTTCTGAGTGGGAGGGAGAGCTTTTTTATTATACCTCTATCTTAGCCCGTACGCCTCGCTTTGCCTTTTCAGGCCGGGGGACCTTTGAATCTCCCAACAAAACCGGCCACCACTGACCCATTTTCTCCATGCGAGTTGGTAGATCTAATCCCGGCCACCGCTGCCTGAAAGGGGACGCTCGCTTAAACCCAAAGCTCCTTTTTCACGGCCCCGGGTCGGTGCGGGCAGGGAGGGATGGCGGGGGCCCGTCGCGCCGGCTCAGCGTGTCCGTGTGTCCGTCCCGCAGCTGCCTCCGCCGTGGTGCCCATCCCTGGCACCTTCTCGTGGCCGCTGGCCGCCCGCGGCAAGCCCCGCCGGGGGATGCTGCGCCGCGCCGTCTTCTCGGACGTGCAGCGCAAGGCGCTGGAGAAGATGTTCCAGAAGCAGAAGTACATCAGCAAACCCGACAGGAAGAAGCTGGCGGCCAAGCTGGGCCTCAAGGACTCGCAGGTGAGAGGGAGGGCTGGGGGCTGTGTGGGGATCCCCCACTGGCCGGGGGCAGGTCGAGAGAAGCAGGGGAGAAGGGGATGGGAGCAGGGAGAACGGCCAAAGCGAGTTAYAGGCGGTCAGCAGAGCCAAAAATGCCACCATTCCCAGCTGGGTGAATCGAACCAGCCTGATTGCCCCTGAGCTCTCTCCTAGGCTCCTCCAAAGAGCAGATTCTGTGCCTCCTGTTAGCTTTGTGCAGGGTTTTGAGGATGCAGTCAAAACCACCTTTTCTGGTGCCTGTTTTGCTGAACCGTTTCATTTCTTTGCTGCTTTGTCCCYGTAGGTGAAGATCTGGTTCCAGAACAGGAGGATGAAATGGAGGAACTCCAAAGAAAGAGAGCTCCTCTCCTCCGGTGGCTGCAGAGAACAGACCCTACCCACCAAGTTCAACCCTCACCCAGACCTCAGTGATGTAGGCAAGAAGTGCTCAGGAGAGGAGGAGGAGGAGGAGGAGGAGGAAGTTCCCCCTGTGTGCCCGCCCAGCCCTCAGCACCCCCTGAGCTACCACCAGTCCCCAGAACATCTGCACCTGAGGGACAGACTGGACTCCCAGATGTCTCCTTCTCCATCCCATTCCAGCAGCCCCAGCAAACCCTCAGACTTCTCAGACTCAGAGGAAGAGGATGATGAAGGGGAAGAAGAAGAGGAGGAGATAACAGTATCTTAGATCACTTGCCTCCCCCTACCACCACACGAGGACACTGCAAAGATGTAAATAAACCAGAGTGCTATAAATTGAAGAGGTGCTGTCCCGCCCCAATGTCCACATGCTTCTTCAGTGCAGGTTCTTTATCACAATAGCTGCAAGGCTTCCTTCTCACTGGTATTCCTCATTTGATGCCCTGTGTAGAGGTTTTCATGTTCATGGTGTCTGCCCAACTTTTCATAACTCTCCCTGCTTAGCAATCAATAGTTGCTCAATTAGCAAAAAAACAGACAGCAGGCAGCTCCTGGCTGTACAGCAGGGAGGAAAGGGAAATTTCCCTGTTGGAAAGGAAACTTCTTCCCCCAGGTAAAAAAAAATCATCAAAAATACAATATAGACAGCATGACAATTTCTATTAGCTTTCAAGTGAATTTCCAGCTACTATATTACTTCAGCTGCTACTGAAGATTTGTCTGATCTAGCAACACTTTCTCCTAAAATAAATAACCTTGAGGGACCCAGAGCAAGCTCTGCCTCCCTCCTCACCCCAAATGCTTGTGCAACAAATCCATCAAAATCCCTGGAATGACTTTGAAGGTATAATGCAAGCATGCCCTGTGTAATGGAGGTGTGATATATTTATGATTTTTGTCTTAATTTATTCATCAATATTGTGTTCAAAGCACTGTCTAACTCACCTTCTTGCCTGTGTTTGTGCTTATTTTCCACTTTGCTTCTCCTATCCATGGTGTGGACAGAGGAAAGTGGATACATCTCTTTGATTTTTAACTGAACTTTGCTGTCTTTGCACAGCTTATATGAACTGTACACTATTTTGTACACTTACTCTGTATGGGTGTTTTATACCAAGGTTATTGTCAATGATTATAGCAACGGCTCAACAATGCTTCCCTCTTTTATTTTAATTAAATGACAGCTAAACTACAGGTGAATACAGCTGTGTAATTGTGTAACTTATAAAGAAACACTTTTATTTTGTATTTTACCATGTACAGACTCTAAATATGTATATAGATTAAAGTGGATGATTGTCAAATAAAAAAAATAGTAGATTTCCAAATTTGATCATTTGGTAGTACGTGGTTCTAGACAACAGGTTGTTGTAGTTTGTGTCTGGGAGAGGAATCTACCTTATCAGTGATTCAATAAGAATTTATCAGTTTCTCATTAAGTGACTTTACAAGAATATCTACCTGCCTTTTAGCTGGGGAGCAACTCTTCACACATCACTGGGATACTACAGTTTGTGGACTGGGAGCAGGTAATTAATGAATTCATTCTTACAGGGTAGAGAAACAGAATGGAAGAGATAAACTTAACTCCTCAGCCTCAGGTCCAGCCAAGGATCATTACTGTAACACCAGGCAAATGCCTAACCACCCACCTGCTTTTGTTTTTACATTTCTGCTATACACTACAGAAATCTCAGTGGGTTTTGCCCTGCATACAGGTAGCAGAGTTTTTCTGAAACAGAGATTTCATTACAAAATTGTATTTCTTTTCTGCCCCATGATCTTAATGCCCACCATTCATAACACGCCAAAACAAAAGAAACAAATGCAGCAGATGTCCCCTGGATCCAGATCTCCCTCTGTGAGAGGAGAGCTCTCTCCACTGCTACAGCCACAAGGGAAGGTGTGAAAGGAAGAGGAGACCTACAAAAATCATCTAGTCCAGCTTCAAGGCTGGCCAAAATTAAAAGTGCTACTAAAGGGCATTGTCCAAAAGCCTCCTGAGTGCTGCCAGGCACAGGGCACGACTGCCCCCTGCTAGAAAAGCTGCTCCAGGTCTTTAACCTCTTTCCAATTGGACACAGCTGAGCTGGGACACATTGTCACATTTCTCACCTTCTACCTCTCTGGCACCTTGAAGCCATTAGCAATTGATAAAGTACAGGTGGAATGGAAAAAGAGATGGAAAAGACACAGGCAGTATTTACCCCACAAAACACAGTGACACAGCAAAAGGGCTTGCTGGGTTTGGGTTTGTTGTGTTGTTTTGTAGAAGCCATGCACAAAAGAAAAGCTAAACAAGGAATTCACTCCCTGCCTCCCATGGGCAGGTGGGTGTTCAGCCTTCCCATCACACAGAATGGCTRCCTGGRAACACAAACCCCATCACTCCAAACATCCCTCCTCTTCCTCCTTCCTTCCCCCCACTTTATCCACTGACCATGATGCCACATGGTCTGGAATGTCCCTGTGGTCAGTGGGGTCCCCTGTCCTGGCTGTGTCCCCTCCCACCCTCCCAGGCACCCCCAGCTCCCTCACCAGTGGGGCTCACAGAAAGCAGAGAAGGCCTTGGCTCTGTGCAGCAACAACAACAGAAACATCTCTGTGTGATCAACATTATCATAAATGTCTGTATTATTATGCACTCAGCACAAATCCAAAGCACAGCTCCCTACCAGCCACTGAAGGAAAACTTAACTCTGCCCCAGCCAAAACCAGCACATCCAGTAAGCACAAGGCTGTAGTTAAACAACTTATAAAGACAGAACTAATTCAAAACACAGTTTGTTGTTAAATCCAGTGGCTACTCCAGAGAACACAGATGCTATCACACATACTACAACACTCCAGAAAGGAGCAAGATAAGAATATCTTGTCCCAAAATAAGAACAGGCATTGCTTGTACAAAGCCCTCCCAACTCATTGCTCARCAGAAACTGCTGATCTTCTTATCCCCTCTGCTTTCTGCATTTTCACTGCACTAGAAATGCTATCAAAAATAACTTTTAAAGACTGCTTCTTTCAGCATGAGGGCTATTCCATCTTACACTGCTAGACAAATAGCCTTACTAAAGGAAAAATATCATGGAATTGCCATTTAACAGGGAAAAATCCTTACCCAAAATGTGACAGATATTAATCCTGTGGCAATCAGAAAAATAGAAACTTCCACAGACATAGAAGAGTTTAATTTGCAGCCTTAGGAGAAGCTTAGATTGATATAAAAATACAATACACAGACATTAAGTAGAAAAATAATAAACTTATGTTTCTATAGTCGTAAGTAAGAATATACCTTAAGTAAGAAAGTGTTTAAAAGTAAAATGATGAAAAGTTTATAGTGTAGTAATGCAATAATATGAAATAGGTTAGGAATTTAGAGGTTATAACAAAAGCATATGTGTACATGTGAGACAGAATCCCATTAGGCAAAAGTATCCACAGTGCAGCAAAATTAAGTAAAAGTAGTAGGTTAGAAAAGCAAAACAAACCCTGTATATTAATTTAGAAAGTTATGTATTGTCTTACAACAAAGAACTTGTAGCTACTCTTGAACTACAGCTGACAGCCTGCCCCTCTAAAATCTCCCAGCCTCTGAGACYGATGTTTATCTGAACAATAAATTGTTCTTAGCCCAAAAATAGTCCCATCCCTYCATTAAAAACAGTGACAATAATAAATCCTACACTTTATTTATTCTTTTCCCCTTTCAGAGTATTTTTTTTTGATAGCAAAAAACCCATGGTGTGACTACAAAGCACAAACATTTGAGATTCAGGGATACCTTAAAATGAAATTAAAGGGCTTGTTTTTATTTACCAGCAGCTGTCAGACTGCATCTGTGGCTGCAGGAAAAGGGCCTCCTTCTCCAACCCTTCCCTTGAGCAGTCTGAATGAAGAGCCCAGAGCTCCCAGCTGCCCTGGGATGGCTCATGTGGCACAGCTGCACCAAGGGAAGCGCTGCAGAACCAGCCACCCTTTCTGGAGATCCAACGCCAAAGGCATAAACTTCTTCTCTTTCCCCAGGTGTGGAGGGATGCTCGTCACATGAGGAGGATCTGGTGGCAGCTGGGCTGTCCTGGTGTGCACGGGGGGTTCAGCTTGGGCGTTTTGCTGAGAGCAAAATGGTCCATCATTTGCTGTTAACATTTAGAATAAAATAAAATAAAATAAAATAAAATAAAATAAAATAAAATAAAATAAAATAAAATAAAATAAAATAAAATAAAAGTAGCAGCACTGTCCTGCACAAATGGGGAAGCTGGAAGTGTTTTCACCCAGCCACAGCCAGGCAGACAAGGCTCCTGCACACTCCTTTTACTGGGAGCAGGTTGAGTAAAAAATAAAATAATAAAACAAAATAAAATAAAATAAAATAAAATAAAATAAACCTCTTTTGAAGAACACCTGTCACCCAGGAACATTTGAACATTACAATAACCTCAAAGAGGTTAAGCAGAGCACGTGATGCAAGACCAGAGTTTCCAGAAGCCACCAGCAAAGGCCGAGGGTGATGAGAACCCCAACCAGCCCTAAACCCCCATCCTACAGGAAAGCAGCTTGCTTTGAAGAGCCCCTGATGGCGTTCAAAGCCCTTTGCTGGGGAGTTCAAGGCGGGTTTGGCACCTTTGGGCTCTGTTACTGTGAGGAGCAGCAAGGCAGCCGCAGTGCTGGCCGTGCTCCCTGCCCGGCCCCGTGCTGGCAGCAGAAGGGATCGGCCTGGAGGGCAGAAATGGATCTGGCCCCTGGATTTGCTGTTCCAGCAGCTGGAGCTGCTCCACTGCTGTGTCTGAGGAGCCCATGGCTCAGCAGGGATGGCACAGGGCGTCCCTTCTGCTGGCCCTTAGCAAGGACATCTTCAGGTCTTTTGAACCAAGAGTGAATTGGCACAAGTAAATAACGTCCTTCAGGCTCCAGAACCTGGTGCTTTTGAACCAAGAGTGAATTGGCACAAGTAAATAACGTCCTTCAGGCTCCAGAACCCACACCAGCACCACTTTCCCAGCCCACATGCCAGGATTCAAGGCCTGGGAAGCCCAGCAGAGTGGGGCCTCACAGGAGTGCCTTTACCTGACATGCATGAGTACCAGGTGTGCTGCTTTACCAGATTTTCCCTCCCGTGCAACCAGCAAAAGGCTGAAATACTTCATAAAATCATACAACAGGCTGGAAGACACCTGGAGAGATCCTCTGGTCCAGCTTTATGTGGGAAAGGGAATCTAGGTGAGGACTATGACCCTGATCAACCACATTTTGGAAAACCTCTACCAATGTGGACTCTACCATATCCTTGAGGAGATTGTTGCACAGAATGAATGTTCTTTCTGTGAAAAATATCATTGTGAAAGCAAGATAAAACCTCTCCTGGTGCAACTTGTACCCATTGTTCCTTGTCTTCTCCMTGTGGCTCCTTGWGAAAAGAGAGCATCCATCCCCTTCTTGGCTGCCCTTTAGGTACTGAAGTCCTGCCATGAGGTCCTTGACAAGGTTTCTTCAGAAGGAGACTCAACTGCTTCAGTCTTTCTTCACAGGACAGGCTCTCTCACACACCCCTCCTAGGTTTAGGCAAGCTTAGCCTTGCTAAATACAACTCTGTACACCCCACCAAGGTTCTTGTACTCCTTGATGGTATTTGTCACCCTTCCCATGGTCAGTATTTATTGGTTTTTTGGTGTTTAAGCACATCCCAGAGCGCCTTGCTAAGGCAGGGTGGTGTCTTGCTCGGCTTTCTCCCTCTCCCTCTGTAGGGGTGGGACTGTTCCTGAGGAACTCCCAGCCCTCAAAAGCTGCTTGTGCTCCTCATGGACGCTTCCCACAGACCCTCACAGCTGGGCTCTGAGCATATGCAAGTTTCAGGAGTGGAAGTTTCCGTCCTTCTGAAATCCAGGGGTTTTGTCCTGTCAGCTGTCTTCAGTGCTCTTAGCAGGATCTGAGACTTCACAATGCTGTTATCATTATATCCAAGGCCACCACTGATAGTTATGCAGTAAAGTAAATATTGTCAGGTAGGTTGTGAACACTAAATGCAGCCAGCAATGGGCTGTTCTGGGTCAGCATGTCCAGCATCTGCAGCAGGAAGCATTTCTCACTTTCCAGGATCCCCTTGGGTGATTTGGGCACTCCTGTGCAGACATGGATTGTCCAACAGTCAGGACTGATTTGGGACCAGAGGTTGGTGGTCTGGCAGAAAGTGTGAGGCTGAAAATTGTGCCATAACATTGTCAGAAATCCTGTTGTGGATGAGGTTTAGTGGCTCTCACAGATCTGGGCTCACGAGCTTGTTCCTTCCCCCCTGGGCTTGGGCTTTGTGTCCTGACTCCTGTTTTGCACTGGGTGGTGCTGGTTCATCACAATCCCGATGGAAAGGCGCTCAGGCCTGGCGAGGGAGGCACCAAGTGCTGTTTGTTAGAGAGAACACTGCAAGGTGGGACCAGCAGAGACAATCCGCTGTCCCTTAGATGCTGAGCAGTGTCGCAGACATCTTTTATGGAAAATCCTTTCCTCAGGATTTTTCCTCCTGAGAAGCTGAGAGGCCTCAGGAACAAAATGTAACCAATGGTTATCTGCTGCTGTGGAATGCAACAGGTGCATCTGGGATTGGTCTCATGTGGTTGTTTCTAATTAATGGCCAATCACAGTCAGCTGGCTCGGACTCTCTGTCTGAGCCACAAACCTTTGTTATCATTCTTTCTTTTTCTATTCTTAGCTAGCCTTCTCATGAAACCTTTTCTTCAATTCTTTTAGTATAGTTTTAATGTAATATACATAATAAAATAATAAATCAAGCCTTCTGAAACATGGAGTCAGATCCTCGTCTCTTCCCCAAACCCAAAACCCCTGTGAGCACCACCACAGAGCAGCATCCACACACAGCATCCCGGCCACCCCACCCACGGGTGTGGGCATTCCAGGTATCACAGGAGGGGTTTTCTCACAGCAGAAGGACTCTATTAACCCTTTCTGCTGTCGGACAGAAAGGATGTACCCATGAGCCCTTCTTGCTGCACGGTTGGACAAAGCCAAGGACACAGATTTGGCTCAGCCCCGTGCCCAGCAGGAGCTGCTTGTCTCTGCTGGAGTGGCCTGAGCTGGACAAGGGCTCTGAGCATCACAGCCCAGCTCTGGAGGCCAGCCTGTCCTCAGGGCAGAGCAGCACAGCACAGTCCTGGCCACACTCAGGCTCCCTGACACACAGAGTGCAGGAATCCATAAAATCAGAAGGTTTTAGGAAAGCTGCAAAAGGCAGGCCTCAGATACAGCAGAATTGTGAACAGCGCTTAAGCAACAGTCATGAGATAGGTCAGCAGAAAAATTGTTTAAACTGTAGAAAAAGCAAGGGCAGATAGAACAATAGCCTATGTATTAAAGCTTGTCTGAATAGCTCTCTAAGCTGCAGAAAGTTTACCTAGCAAGATATTAGGAAGGTTAAAGCTTAATAATGGAGCTCTGTGCATTGTCTCTTACAAGCAGGTATTGTATTTGAAATAAGCAAGCATTGTTTTAACCAAAGCTAGATGTACTTATAGTGATTAGATAGAACTACTGTCAATATGCTTTTGCTTTGTGTGATTGSTCAAGAAGCTTATAAAGTACGTTGTAACATTAAGTTTTCTAGCCTGCTGCCTAGATTGTGAGCTGTTAGCATCTTCCCATTGTCATAATCATGTAATGAGACTGATGCTGAAAAAATAAATAGCTCGAGACCCTTTCCCAAAAGCCCCGTCTCGTTCGTGTCTGTGAATAAACCCCCAGCCAGCACCACAGAGCACCAGATCCTTGATCTACAAAGGGCTTTCAGTCAGGATC
>JACDOX010000221.1:1086054-1104203 GCA_014549065.1 Cardinalis cardinalis | reverse complement strand
ATATTATCTAGATATATTGCTATTACTATACTATGTATATACTATATGTATATACATATATTGTATATTATATTGATATATTATTATTATTATTATTATATATATTGTTCTAAGTAAACTGGTGCTGCCATTGACTGACAAGTATTACAAGCACTTGTATTTTTCATCTAGTTGGTTACTGCACAGTGGATTTCACTTTGTAATGTGTGTTTAAACACCAGTTTGTGCAAAGTTAGCAAAATCCATGTTTTCCAGAATTTGACATCAGACTTTAAGGAACCATTACATGACTTATTTGTGGTAACTGAACTGTTTTAGAGTTTCTGTGGATAGCCTTCTCTGTACAAGTGGCCTTGCTTTGCTCCCAGCTTGGCTCACCAGAGTGTCCACCCTGTACTGCTCATTGTGCACTTAACAGGCACAATTTGTGTCATTTCCATCCACTGGAGTCACACTTGCACTGTGGTATCAGCAGATCAAAAGGTATTTTAGAAAAGTAAAACCCAGCATCTTGGACTTCAAGGGCTGGAAGTGCCCTGGCAGAGATTTCATTGTGAAGATTGCCCAGCTCTGTGAAATATCAGTGTGGTGGATGACAGTGCTTTAAAACATCCCTGTCAGAGCCACGGGGTGTGTGCTTGGATGTAGAGAACAGTCCTCAACAGCAGCTGCACAGTTGGCTGTACTGGAGACCAAATGTAAGGATTCCTCCTGAATCCAGAGTTCTCCAAGGCTGGAATTTGAGGCTTTGGGCTGGGGCAGCCAGTGCTGGAGTCTCGAGGAGCAGCTGGAGACAAGGTTGTTCTTCAGGCGTGCGTGCTGAGAGGGAATCGCTGCCACATGGAACTGCTGCCACATGAACTGCTCTTGCTTCCATCAAGAGCAGCTCCCCGAGATCCCAGTGAGGAGAAGCTGGCTGGGAGAAGGGTGGCATCACTTC
This sequence comes from Cardinalis cardinalis, assembly GCA_014549065.1. Taxonomy (NCBI): domain Eukaryota; kingdom Metazoa; phylum Chordata; class Aves; order Passeriformes; family Cardinalidae; genus Cardinalis; species Cardinalis cardinalis. The sequence continues at coordinate 1,103,263 of JACDOX010000221.1, read as the reverse complement.
TTCCCTCCCTCCTCTCCTCCCTAATAGCTCCTCCTGCTGATACAGCAAATTTCCAAGCAAACTTTCTGAGCTACCTTGTTACTCAAATGAAAGTACTTTCCTACTGTGATTAGCATCTGTTTATGGGATGGGTTCTGTTTTTCATAATTAAATCCTGAGCAGAAATGCAAAGTCTGCTGTGTAAAAGTGTAATGAATCTTTATTGCTCCAGTGCAAATCAGATTTGTGCAAAAGGCCCTTTGAAAACAGTAATAAGCCAAGACATGTATTAAGTCCCCAAGATAAGGTTCTTGCTTTTCTATTTTCCTTTTATAAATGGAAATTGTAACTACCCACTGGATTTCATGTGACCTTTCCTGCCACTAAAAGTGATTTTAGCCTTGACCTTAAGCTTAGCACATGCCAGCCCCACCTTCTTCATGGCCAAGCCTCTAAAAATATATCTGTATATTTTAAGGAGTAGAAGCAGGGATGGGCTTTGTCTGCTTTCTTTGTGTGCCTTCAGTAGCAGTGAGAAGTGGGGAGGAAGGGAGGCACTTGAAAGGTCTGAGATACGATCTAATCAGCCATCCCAATGTCCATTTAGCACGAGCTGTAACATTTTAAGCATCTCCTGGCCACTCTCTCAGAAGGGAAGGCTCATGTCATCCCTTGTATTTTCCCATTGTACACATCATTTCCTGGCGAGCGCAGGATTTATTCCCCAGCTAAACCCTTCTTGACAGGTTTGTTATCTGTTCACCCGGTCGGCGAGCCCCTGAGAGCAGAGCAGGGCTGTTAGAGAGAGGGGGAGAGGGGAGGGAGGAGGGAGAAGAAAGAGGACTGGGAAGCAGGGCAAGGAAATGTCAAGCGAGCTGCCAAGGATGGATATTATAGCTGCTGGGGACCTTAGAGAGTATCGTGTGTCTTTTGTGTCTATTTTACAGTCAGTGCTTCATGTAAGATGGCAGTCTCGCCTGGACTGTGCTTAGTATTGATTTACTTCCAGGCAATGCACAGACCATTTTAGGAGTACGTGGGAGACTAGGAAAAAAACCCTCCCACCCCCCATTCCAGCCTGCATTTTTTTTTTTCTATAAGCAAATACATATAAAGTGATTTCTATTAAGTTCACTCTCCATCTTGTTTTTTTCCTTTGTTTTTCCTTTTCATATTAGCAGCTTGATCAGAGGCTTCTCAGTGCCCATAGTAAGTGATGTGGGTTATTGGCTTGTGTGCAGACTGCAAACTGTGCCCTTTCTGCTTTTGGAGAAAGAGCCAGAGCTCCTATAACTCAACCCCTGGTCCTGGATCCCAGCTAGCAAGCTGCAGCTGAAAGGTGCAGGCATGCTCAGTTGGAGAACCTGTTGTTTTTTTAATCTCCACGTGATGTACAGCCCTTATTATTTGCCGTCTGTTGTTTTCTGCAGTTGCTGCTCAGCCCTGGGAGCAGCATGCTGGCTGGGAAGCAGCCGTATGGCTGTGTGAGCAGCCAGCAGCTGCTCTGCTCTTGGAGCAGCCCTGGGCTGGCTCTGCTTCCCTCTGGCAGCCTCCCTGCTCCCTCCCAGGGCTGCCCTCGCTCCGTGGATGCTGCTGAGCATCCTCCTTCTACCTCCCCAGGGTTCTGCACCTTCCTCCTGCAGCTTGTCCATGTCCTCGCTCCAGGAGGAGCTGCTGGAAGGTTTCAGCTTTCTGTGAGGATGAGCTGCTCTGCAGGGTGTCCTGGTTTAGGGCAAATTTGGGAGAATTTTGGCAAATTTTGGGAGAAAACCTCCAAAGGAAGCCCCTCCAAAAAGCAAACACACACAGCCCCTCTCCCCAACTGGGTCAGGAAGGATTCCTTGGACAAAAGTGGAAAGAACCTGTTTGTTTAACAGGCACAGCACCCCCAGCACACAGAATGAGCAATTCCAGGTGACACCACCCTGTCACCGCTCTGACAAAGATGACAAATTCAGAAAGTCTCTCWGGGGGTGCTCGCTCTGTTCTCAGTCCCTGCTGTGCTGGGGCAGCTGCTGCAGCCACAAGGTGCAAACTCTCGGTGTTCCCAGGGCCCAGCCCGGAGCAGGCTCGAGTAGGGCCAGAAAAGGGAAAGGAGAAACAGTCCAGGGAAAATCGGGACTGCTTAGCTAAACTAGCTAATGAGCAGAAGGAAAAAGCAGGAGCAAAGAGCAAGAGCAAAGCAAAAAGCAACAGCAGCACCATGTACTGCCCTGTCTGTGTGTCCCACCAGCCGTGGGGGAGCGGCTGAGAGCAAAACTAAAACAAAACATTCGCTCTTCAGAGCCAGTCTGGAAGGCACAGAACATGATATCCAGCATGAACAGAACACACCAATGGGGATACAAGCACCATAACGCCACCCTAGGACACGGGGTCAGAGCCTGAGTCCCTTCTCCATGCTGGTTTGCACTGGAGGCTTGCACTGCTGGTCACCAGGGTCAGCTGCTTGTGGCTTTCCTCCAAAATAAATCCACGTATTGCTGCCCCTATACATCTATTTACATTTACGCTTGTTTGCTGTTTGGAAATGAAAACAATTTAAAGGCTTTTACTTTGAAGGCTTACCAAAGTTGTCATGGTTTTGTGGGTTCTGAATTTAAGCAGGATTATTTTATCAAAGAGGGGTTTGTGTGTGCTGATGGGTTTTTCCAGGCCGTGTTGAACACGGAGCATTCTCAGGGTGCTGCAGGCTCCTCTCCTCTCCTGGGAGCAGGGGAGTGGGAGTTTGACAGGCAGCCCAGGGGAGCAGCACACCGGGGACAGAGAGCTGGGCTGTGAGCTCCATATGCTGTTTGAAAAGTCTCTGTGGAGGAGGAGAGTGCTGGGACAGGATGGGTGTCCAGGGAAATGCTGGGAAATGCTGCAATCCCCCTTCAGTCCCTGCCTGCCCTGCCGGGGAGCCAGAGGGTGCAGGGATGGATTTCCCACCTCTGACACCCCCATGGCCCCTGGAGAGCTGGGGGGACAGATCCTTCTCCAGCTTCTCCTGCAAGCTCAGAAAAGCAAAATCAATTTTTGCTGGCAAAAAATATTGACAATTTTAATAGAAGATCACTATAGGAGTGAAATATTCAGTTTTGAAGGTAGAGACCAAACAAAAATGTTCAAAGCGTTTCACATGTGTTAATTAATTTAGCAGGGCAATGCTTTTTTAATGAAGTCATGCAACAAGTTAAAGGCAAAAACCTGGGAATAAATAAAGTTCTGAGCTTTCTTCCTGGTTTTATAAGAAAGCACAACACATTTCTCCACTCATCAATTCCACTGGAGGGATCCAGTACGAAGAGCTGAGTAGAGAGATGTGAGCAGAGTGCTCGAAATGCTCTGTATTAGAGCACCACACATCCTTCTCTTTCTCTTTTCAGAAGCAAGAACAATTTGTTTCAAAGTCTCATTATTTCTAACTGGCTGCCTCATTAAGCAAGCACTGTGACGGCAGCAGAGTCTGTGATTATAAACACCAGGACAATATGTTACTGTGTTTGTAACTCCACAGACAGAGGGAAAAGGAATGTTTTTCCACCCTTCTGTGTCTAGTCAAGGTTAGGTTTTTTTTTCCTCCTCCCTTCCCTCAATCCCTCCCAAGCTAATTCTAATAGTAAAGCGTATCATTTATAATCTGCTAATTAAATCATTTCACTCCATTTTATATAATTTTTAATTTAGCATTCATTTTCAACTTAGCTTTTGGCTTCATTTACTGATAATAAACAGCATTGCACACAACACATGTTCCTCAAAACAGTCATTCACACACATACAGATGCCAGTAATTTTGCCAGTATGCCATGCGTATAAATATTAAATAAAACATCCCACCCTCATTTTACCCGTGATTGAATGTGCATGTTGCTGTTTCACTGTAATCAGGCAAAACATGACAAATTTGGGTGAAGAGGCTTCGGAGCTCTGTTGTTCAGCAGCCCTGGACCTCAGGAAATGTGCTGGCACTGGGGCAGCTCTCCCTGTGCTGACAAACAGGACCTGGCCTGACTCCTTCTGCTCCACTCCTTGGTTTAACACATCCATCAGCAGGCCTTTTTTAGGATCATGGAGGGCTSGAGGGTACCCAAAGSATCATCAAAGTCCAAATCCTGTCCCTGCACGGGGCACCCCAGCAATCCCACCCTGTGCTCCTCGGGGCTGTGCTGCTCCAGGAGTGGGGCTTTGGTGCACTCTGGACCATTAGGAGGTGGGTGGATCACCCAGGGTGAGAGGATGGTGTTTATGATCCTTTGGCTGCTGGAGGCCAGGCAGTCTCATCAGAGCTGGCATGCCATGGCAGTCCAGCAGCCTGAGCTTTAGCAGCAGCTTCCAGTCTAAGGTTTGATCACATCCAGCTCAAATCAAGCACAGATTTTTAAAGTTTATGTCATTTGAAAAAAAAAACATTTCAAATTTCATATGCCTTCATTTGGGGCCTTTCTTAAAACATCCCTGATGCTTTAAAGTTCCTTTAGAGGGATGAATATTGAGAATATTTGGCAGTTAATCACTTCTGTCCAGAGACAAGCACCCACCACAAGGAAACTGGATTATTTTCTTTGTTGAATCTCAAACTCCTGACACTGCAGTGTACCTTTTCATACCACATACAGTGCACATCTGCAGAGCAGTGCAGCCTCCGGAGAGCTGCAGTGCTTTGGTGATCAATTTGATTTTGTATTTGATGCTGTGTGTCACAGTTTGATTTAGTGTTTGACCCTGGGTGTCACAGTACCTGTCACAGTCTGCAGCAGGAGCTGCTGTGCACCAGGGCACTGGGAAATGGACAGAGCTGCTGCACTGATCAACACATCAGGCAGCGGGAGATAAACACAGGGCATTATCTCCTGGTGCTCCAGAATATATGTCAAGGTGTCCAGGGTTTACAAGGTATCCAGTCTGCTGTTTGTAAAGGAAGACAAAAAAAAAAGTCAAGAGTCAGTAGCGATCGTGTGTGGCAGTGCTTTGAAGAGCACTGCAGGGAAGGTAAAGAGGCAAAGCTCCCCCTCATTTATTTGAGCTTGTGAAAATTGCCATTGCTGCTGGATCTGCAGCTCTGAAATGGATTTTCTGAGGCTGCAAGGTCAGCGTGCCTCCCACCACCCCCACCCCAGCCAGCGTGGAGCGGGGGAGAAGTGATATCACAGACAAGATGTGCTGCTGGTACTTGCTGTTCTGTTAATTAATCACCACACCACTTTCCATTATTTCCTTTTAATTATAACATTATTTGACCATTCAGATTTGTGCTGATTAAACCATCATTTAATTGACAAAGTGTACAGCAATGCTAATGTTTCCTGTCAGCTTGAATTACACACGTGGCCCTCGTTTGTGCTGCCCCAGATGAGAGGGAAGGGCCCTTCTCCCACCAGCTCCAGAGCTGGGCCCTGCCCCAGCCACTGCCAGGCCCCTGCTCACAGGGAGTATGGAAAGGGAGCATTAAAAACCAGGAAAAACCCGTGTACATCACAGCAAAATGGACCTGAGTGTCATCAGTTGTTTCACAGCATCTGCTGCAGAGACTTCCTCTGGACTTCAGGGCAAGAAAATCTATTCAGATTTCAGGAGTGGTTGGTTGCGTGTTTCCTTGTTCTTTTGTTCATCATATTTTTTTAACCAAGTGCAAGATTAGCTTGTCTTTCCACAATCTCTCATTATTCTTATCTTTTTTTCTTCCCCCTTTTCTTTTTTTCTCTCTTTTTAACAGATTTGTTTTCCGCTCAATTAGACTTGTGATCACAAGAACACAAAGTAGTATTTTTCTCCTTCTGGAAAGACTCTTGCAGTGTGATGGGCAAATTGTCAGGAATAATTATACCAAATGGTGGCAAAAAATCGACAGAATAAATCTCTCCCTCCCAGTGATACATTTTATTTAAGACACAGTGAGCATCAAGCACATTTGTGACAAGGTGAAACCAGCAAGTGGAGCTTTGCCATGGGTTTATTTTTAATTGCTGCTGAACCAATTAGACAGCACAAAATGTTACATAAACCACAGATACACACAAACCTAACAATGTGGATTGTGTTCTTCAGTAAAGGAGCAGATGAGTTGGATGTGAGGAAGGATAATGCAAGACACTTTAGCACACCACCTGTCCTGCCAGAAGGGCTGGAGATGGCTGCTGTCACTGCTGCTGGGCGAGTCTGAAGGCATTTGAAGTTTTTGGTGCTCCTTACTCATCAAATCAAGCAGCCCTCAGGACGAGGATATGTTTTCTTTGCTCTGTTTCCTTGGCACAGTGTAGTAGAATGTTGGTGCGAATGGACACTTGCAGCTGATGAAAGGTATAAAGACCAGATTTTGTCTGTAAGCTTCACCACTGAGCTGTGGCTCAGATCTGCAAAGGCAGGGGCTTAGGACCCTCAGGCTTTTGGCAAAAGGTGCCTCATCTCCTGCAGTCCTAAACTTTCTGGGGGGACAGCAAAGGTCAGGCTTCTCAGTGGCTGAAATGGCTTATGGAAATAGAAACTGGGTTTAGAGCACTAATGTGCATTGGAATTTCATCCATGTAGTTTTCCAGTAGTAGAACTTTCAGAAAACTTTAGTGATTGGTTACTTTTAGTCTTGCAAAATATTTTCTTTTTTTAGTGTCTGAGTAGTTTTTCAAGTAGGGAGTCTAAGAAAAAATAAATTCTGGTGTAAATCCATTTAAGTTGGGGGAGTTAACAGGAATCTGCTGGTATGGTGGGGTAGTATTTATCCTGCCTTTCTCCAGATATAAAAGATCAGATGTTCATCTACCATAAATGAGTGTAGATTCCCTGAATTCAGTGGAACTACATTTGCACTGCCTTGTATTTACAGAAATAGCAGCATCTTCCTTGTGTGCTTTCTATGATCAGCATATCAGTTACAGTGCAACTCCTATTTTTAAGTGACATTAGATTGATTTTAGATTTCTCAACTTGAAGAGTAAATATTTCCCCCACTTGGACTGTCTCACAAAGGAGCCACTCAGTCATCCTACCTCAGTTATTTCTGGCCATGGTAACATCTCATTGATAGACATTTGGCATTCCCTGTGTAATGGGACATCTGCCTGTCTGCCTGTGTTTGGAATACTGATGGCACCGAGCGTTTCTGTAGTTACAGTGTGGCCCTCCATGGACTCATCAGTCTGGGATTACTACAGCAAAATAGCTGTGTATTTTGGATATCACCTTTTCATCCCTTATTGGTCAAAATATGATGGGGTTTGCAGATTAATATCCAGTGTATAATAAGTTTTTCAGTGTAAATTGACTTTCTGTTGAAAAACAGTGTAAGTATTATTCCAAGAAACAGAAGAGCAATGAGGGTGTGCACTGATTTTATTCATAACTTTTGAAACGTTCCCATTTGTGTGAGCAGGAAACTGGCTTCATTCTAGGGACAGAAACCACAAGCAGAATTACCTTCCCCTGTTCTATCTGCAGTGACAATCTGAGGGAACCCTCTTGTTTTTTAATAAAGAAGAAAGACATGGTGTTTGCTGTAAGCCAGAGAAAGGCCTGGGGCAAGTTATTGGTGGAATGTTTATTTCAAAGTGAAACTTTCACTGAAGTCCAGTTTTTGAGCACCTTTTACATAATCATTTCAACAGTAACCTGTTATGGCTACTCAAGACAGTTTTTAAATGGTTTTAAATAGTTTTAAATGGTTTTAATAGTTTTAAATTTACATTTATTGGCCACTTACTCTACCAGGACTTCTACTGAACAGCAGGTATTTGGATGTTTCGGTGGTGGAGCCCAGTAATTTGTGTGGGTTTATCTTTTCTCAGTACCTGGAGGTTTCTGGAGGTTTTTTATGGATGCTGTGTGGAGGAAGTCTGACAGCAGACCTCTGTACCAGATGAGCACAGAGGCTGTGAATGGCTTTAATGTGTGAAAAGCAGGAAAACCTGCCTGCCTTCAGTGAAAACCCATGAATTGGTTCTGTCTGTTGCATTTCCCTCTTATTTACTGATACATATTAGTTCTAAATAGGGTGCTTGTTCCCAGCTTCTGTTCACTGGCTGTGTGAGGTTCACAGTTGGATTTAATGATCTTCAAGGTCTTTTCCAACATAAATGATTCACTGATTCTCAGCCTGTCCTCCTCCTTCCATTGAAGCCCTTGGTTGTTTTTGGAAACAAGTGCTAATGGTGGAAAGGCTGCCCTGGCTGTGGGAGGTGAAGGCTCTGGAGTCCCTGCAGCAGGAGATTGGCTCCCTTGGCTGTCAAGACTTCTCCAGAAGCTGCTGCAGGTTCTCCTTGTCCACTCATGAGATAACTGCCTTACCCAGGAGCTGCAGAACCCCTGGGAGTATTGATCCTTGTGCAGGAGGAAGAGCAAGGCAGACAGGGCTGAACACAGCTGATGTTCACCAAGGTGGGTGAAACTTCACACACTTCTCATGGAGTCCCTGGGGAGGACCAGCACCAAATAAAACCCCTCTCTAATTGTCTCCTAGAGGAGCCCTGTCTCCTCTGGCTGCAGCAAGGCCAAGTTAGCAATGGGGAGTCCTGGGAGACAACTCAAATTGGTGAAGGGAATCTTGAGTGCAGGAGGAAATTGGGCCCCTTAGGACTGGGTCACCTCTGTGTGTGTGCCAGGGGCTTGGCTCAGCCCCTGGGTGAGCTGCAGGCAGRGGCTCAGGGGCACTGGGGGCAGATCTTTGTGGTGTTTCTTTGTGCTCATGGTGTGAGGGCCTGACTGGGAACACATCTTTCCCAGCTGTGCTGAATCACAGAGACATGGAAATGCCTCCCTCTCCAGCCTGGCCCAGCTGGACAACTGGATTTTCCTTTGGTTGTCAGTTCTGAGTTGGAAGGAAGACTCTGCCTGTCCCCTTGCACACTGGCTGGCCCTGTGCTCCTTATTCCTGATGATTTTTGGTGACACTGAAGCATCACAAAGTTTTCCTATGGATTTCCCTATCAAAATAATGACTGGTGTGATTTACATGGAATTGCAAGAGTAACAGCATAGCTCTAGACCATCCTGACTAGATTCAGTAGATACAACTATATCTCCAAACCAAATTGCTGTTTTAGAAAATCACATGGGCACAGTCACAGGTTACCTCTACTTTCAGCATGTCTGTATTTATTAATTTATTTCTGCATGTGCATACTTATCTCTGGACAACTGAAGATTTTYAGTTTCTCAGAAAACAACCAACAACCAACTGGCTGGAATGGGCAGCCAGGTGTTGCATTCAGAGTGCATGCTGGCTGTGTTCCTGCAGCCCAGCACAGGGGAGAGCTCCTTGGACATGGCAGGATGAGAGCCCTGACCCAGTGTCACACCCTTGTTGGACAAATAGCATTTGATTGTGTCTCGGTTTGGAAAGCCAGGTGTCTGCTAAGGAAGGCAGGAGCCTCTCCTGAAATGGAAAATGTAAACCCCCTCCCTCTGAATTGCTATAAATTTTAAATTAAGGGGCTCTCAGGCAAAAAATATGGGAGCAGAAATAACAGTTCTTTACTAGGGAAGAAAATAAAAGGATAAAATAAACAATGCAGTAAACCAAACCAACACTGCCAGAGTCAGAACCCAGCCTGACACCCTGTGGGTCAGGGTGCTGGCAGCAGTCCCATTGGAATTGTGGCTCAGCCCTCCTGCAGTGTCAGGGGTGGCTCTGCTGGAGCAGGGATCCTGGAGAGAAGGATGGATTCTTCCTCTGAAGCTCCAGGGGCAGAGGCAGCTGCTGTTCCTCTGGGAATCCAGTGGAGAAGCCGTGCTGGTGTTCCAGGATCTCCAGATTATATCCAGGTAGGAATGCTTGGCTCCTCCCTCTGGGCTCCCATCTCCCAGTGGGATGCTGTAGTTCTTATCAGCCATGCAGKGACATTCAATRGCTGYTATCAGCAGRTGTCTCCCTGGATGGAGGAGTGGGTGTGGAAGAGATAAGGMAAACTGCCCACTGAACAGAAGACAACTGCCATMSAGATGGCAGATAGATACAATTTGCTTGGCAATCCAGRACAGATTGTMAGATTAACCTTGTCTTCCATGGAATAGGATGGGGCCTCCACCACCTCCATATTGCTTGAAGTCAGCTGTGGAAAGAGTCATGTGGAGAGCTGTGTTTGCCTAGTGGGAAAAGACAATGGAACTGAGGGCCAAGAAATACAGAGACCGTTGTAAAATGGACCAGTTAAACATGAGAAGTATTGAATATTTGCAATGGAAAATAGACTTTCTAGGTAGTTTCTGTTGGTGGAAGCTCCACTGTTGCAAATCTCAGAGCCAAATCTGAAGAGTGTGAGTGTTGTATTTAGGCTGCTACAGAGGATCCCAAAGAGCCTGGACTTGGCTGTAATGGCTTTTTCTCACCAGTTCTGCTGAGAATGGACAGCACATTAGGTTTAGAGTAGATCTTGGGAAGGAATTCTTGGCTGTCAGGGTGGTGATGCCCTGGCACAGGTTCCCCAGAGCAGCTGTGGCTGCCCCTGGATCCCTGGCGGTGTCCAAGGCCAGGATGGACAGAGCTTGTGATGCCTCAGGTTCAGCTTTTATATTTTTCACATTCTGTGCTGCTTTAGTGTGTGAGTCTGAGCTTCCCATTAGGGGATGGTGAGCTCTCTGCACAGAGCAGGGAGACAAAACAATTCCTGCTCTAGCTGGGGACGAAGGACAARTGATCCAAATCTCAGGCCCAAGAGCACAAACAACGTGGGCTGGAGAGAGAAAAACAAGAAGGATGAGACTTCATGGAGTAAAGCTGTATTGGACAATTAACTCCAATATGCAAATGGAGCAGAACTGATAAAAGTGTGAGACCCCGTGACCTGTCTGGTGTAGAGGAAGGTGTCCCTGACCATGGCAAGGGGTGGAACTGGATGAGCTTTAAGGTCCCTTCCAGCCCAAACCATTCTTTGATTCTATGATTAACATGGAGGGAAAACAGAACTATAGATTCCCAAGAAATAATAAATACATGCTACCAAAAACAACACAAAAATATATTAAATTTTAAAGATTTTTGTTAAAATTAAACATAGAAATTCTATGTCTAGCATAAAAGAAATGACAAAAGAGTTCAAGTCCCTGTGTTATGTTTTAGGCACTGTGGGAGAGATCCCCGAGCAGTTAAAGGCTCTTGTGACTGCAGGAGCAGGAGCAGGAGCACACRCTGAGCTGGGCTCTGGCTGCCCTGGAGCTCACAGTCTGAGAGGCTGCCTGAGAAAACTCCCAGTTTGCATTTTGAGGCAGATTCTTTACATCTTTGCATGGCTGTTGGTGTTCTTGGGGGTTTTGTGGGAGCGTCTGGGCTGGCTGTTCTCGCTGCTCTCTGTGTTCTGGCAGCCGTGTTTGCGGTCTCAGCTTCACCGTCTGCAAGTTTGTCATCACTGCTTTGTCATGAGCTTAATATGTCACCCAGATTGGAGTGCTGCATCCCTGCACCATCTGCAGAGGCAGTGCTGGCCTGCGTGCGGCACTTTGGCTGGGCTCAGTGTAAACTCCATGTGCTCAGACCTTTAGCCATGGCTCCTGCCTAGGTCCTGACTGTGTTTTCATTACTTTGGAAAACCTGTTTTGAGCAGTTTATAAGCTGGCCGTAACAACACTCCCAGGCAGTGAAAGTTGGCTGAGAATGTCTCTTGTCTGGGGAATTTTTAATTTGGKTTTTTTTTTKAAACATACTTGAAAGGGACCTTTTTCCCTTCAGAGAAAGAAAAGTTAGATGGGTTCACAGTTTCAGGAGTTTGATTTTCTGTGCATATCTGCAGCTGRGAAAATTAACGATGGCCCCACTTTCCTCACTGAATGTCTCAAATGGGGCTAATTTGCCTTTTTTTCTCACGTGTCACCCCCATGGTGTTGSATAGTCCCAGGTGCCCCCAAAACCCCTCTGGCACTGCCCTCCTTGGCTGGCAGGAGAGAGGAAATACAACAAAAGGCTCATGGGTGCAGAAAAGGGCAGGGAGAGATCACTCAGGAGTTACCAACAGTAACTCCAAGCAGGTAACTGATACATTGCAATAAAACTAGTATATTAAGAAATAACCAAAATGCAGCAATGAATCTTGCATTCATTTTGCTAAACTGGGAGTTTGTTGAGCTGAACCTCCAAAGGGCACACACCCAGAAGTCACTGGGAATTGCTCTTTTCAGCAGGCAAAGTAGCTGGGGAAAATGCAAAATGAATGCATCAAAATAAGATTGCTAATCATTTTCTTTGTTCTAATTCTCAAACAAATGGGGTGCATGTGTTGTCAGGAATGAACACATACTACAGATACCAGGTAAACACAACTTTGCCAGCCTTGAGGTGATTGCTGGCTAGAACTTCATTTATTCTGGGAATTTGGTGCATTTTCCCACCTTGAGACCAGGCCCCAAGTTCTGTCAGCACGTGTCTCAGTGAAGAGCAGCTCTGCAGCACCAGGCCAGGCTTAGCAGCTCTCCTCCTCTGGATGCCCTGAGCAGAAGTCTACTCTGTGATCAGACATACTTTGAAGACAGAAAATTTTATGCCAGTACAATCCATTACTTGGAAAACAGTGTAAAGACCAGACCCCTGTCATTTGTCTCCCTGTCTTTTACACCAAGGTCCCCATGTGCCACAACTTCCTACAGTGCTGCAAGGCTGTGGGAAATGGGTTTGGAGAGAATTTCTGAAGCTTGACAGGAAGCTCACATAGTATGGATCTGTATGTAAACCTTGAGATAAGAAATGYTGACTTGGAAATGCCATGGAATAGGACAGACATTGCTGAGAGAGAAATGGAACTAGAAACAAGCTTCAAAGGATGGTTTTGTAAATAATATTAGATATTTTGGAGAAATAGAACTATGAAAGGTGCAGTACAGTAGGASCCATGAGGGGCAGTTTTAGGTGATTTGCTTTAAGGCACTTACAGCATGGTGTGGCTAAAGCTGATAGCCAAGAAACACTTCTAGTGTATTGTAATTAGGAAACAGTTGGCTTCTGATTGTGATGGCATGAATTATAACATCTGTATTGGCTCRCCCTTCACATGAGACTGAAMATAGAATAAAAGYTTTTAAAATGCCKCTCAGTTGCCCCATCTCTGGGTCAGAAAAGGGCATAACCCAACAAAAGGCCACACGGGTCTACAGAGCACTTTTTTTGTCCAGCTACAAACAATTGCCATTCCCCAGAGAGTCTTTTACCTCAGTGGCTCCCTGGCCCTTACATATTGTCATTTCTAGCAGGTTTGTCATCTTGGAAAACTGCTGCTTAAGTCAAGCTGAAGCGTGGGAGGGTGGCCACTGTCCTCTGCTTGCCCCCAGGGGTCTGCTGTGGGCTCATTTTGGCATTTTCCTGCTCACTTTTCCAACCGAAGTTACAGTAGGACATCCCTACAGGAAATTCCAAGCAGCCAATATAATTATATAGTGATTTTACCTTCCTGACGAGGTCACACAGAGTGCCAATGCAATTAGCAAATGTTGCTCTAYGTTCCCTGATGGCTGCACACCTCTCTGCAGCTGGGCCGTCCTTGGGGCTGCTGCTCTGGGGATTGTCCCCTCTCCTTAGACTGAGCCCCAGACTGAGGAGTTCCTGTCACCATCCCAACAAGGCAATGCAGGAGCAGTTATCTCCACATCTGTCGTGTTCTGCTCAGCAGGCTGTGAAGGCAGAAATGTTCTGCACAGTTTTCTTCCTTATGAGAATGGGATCAGCTGTACTGGATTAATGTAATGTGGAAATGAGAACCTGTCACAGACACATTTTATGAAAAATCCTTTCCTTAGGATTTTTCCTTCTGAGAAGCTGAGAGGCCTCAGGAACAAAATGTAACCAATGGTTATCTGCTGCTGTGGAATGCAACAGGTGCATCTGGGATTGGGCTCATGTGGTTGTTTCTAATTAATGGCCAATCACAGCCCAGCCTGCTCAGACTCCGTCTGAGCCAGAAGCCTTTGTTATCATTCTTTCCTTTTCTATTCTTAGCCAGCCTTCTGATGAAATCCTTGCTTCTATTCTTTTAGTATAGTTTTAATATAATGTATATAATAAAATAATAAATCAAGCCTTCTGAAACATGGAGTCAGATCCTCGTCTCTTCCCTCATCCTCAGAGCCCTGTGAACACCGTCACAAGAACCCAGCCGTGACAGGGCAGCATCCTTGTGGCATGTATTGAAAACATGGCCACAGCAAGGATGTTCAGGGATGTTCAGTATCTGACTGGGACATACAGTGGCTGGGCTTTGCATTCCWGCAGCCTGGCTTTCATTCTTCACTTCAGTGAAATCAGGGTAAGGGGGATGTGCTGCTCTTTGGAGACACTTCAGGAGCTCTGTCCTGCATTTCAGCAACACCTCCTGCATTTCAGCCACCTCAGATGTGGTTATTGGCTACAGTGGATCACAATTCCAGAACAAGGAGAAGTTCCAAGAAGTGAGAGGTTGTGAAATTAAGGGCAAGCAAGGGATTTTTTTTCTTTTTTTCTTTTTTCTTTTTCTTTTTTTTTTTAAGCTCAAGAGAAAAATTGTACCTCAGGTCAGGCTTTGAGAAGGATTTGGTGTTGATTCATATCAACAAGAGTGTCTCCAGCTGTTACAGTAAATACTAGAAATAAAGAAGAGTTTTAGGAGGGAGCTGTCAAGCATCCAACCTTAAGTGAGGCTRTAAATCTTGTGTGACAGCAGGAAAGTTTATTCGATGGAGGTTTATCCTATGACTTTGAGATATTTCTGTCTCTTCCTCTGAAACAGATTGGAGACAGGAGGTTAGGCTGGATGGACCATTATCCCAACCTGTTTTGGCTGTTCTTCTGACCCTGAAAGTCTTGAACACATAATTTCATCTGTGCAGAATGGTATCAGTAAGGCACATGGAGTGTTAAATAGGAAAGTTGAAGCTTAAGTGTCATCACTGGTATTATACAGATAAGTGTTTCTGCAAAGAGGTTTCTTAATCTGCTGATAAGGATAATATGACATCTGAGCACAGGGGCAGCAGAAGGGCAGGCAGAGGGAGAAGTGTGTAAACAGGCCAGTGTAATTGAAGCCTGGCCTTCAAATCCCTGAGCTCTGCAGCAGCCAACTTCAGGGCTGGAGCTGCAGTCTGGTAGTCTTGCAGACTTYGACCAAACCTCCAGCTTCTCATCCAGTTTTTCCATTCACAGTGTCTTTTTCATCCTGTTTTTCCATTTACAATGTCTCTTTTTCACCTYCAAGACACAGTTGAGTTATGTTTGCTTCTGCATTATTTTGAGTGGGGTTTTTTTGCTTTAATGGGATGCTAATAGAAGTAGAGTAAGGATTTTTGGCAGCTCTTTCTTTCCTTGTGGAGGATCCCCAGTTGTGAGGCTGTGGCCCAGCCCAGCTCAGCAGAGCCACTGAAGGCACATGGAGCTCTTGCTGACAAACCCACATGTGAGGTGCAGTGGGAGACCTCAACCAGTATGAAAATTGAAATCTGCACTGTGTCAGTTCCATGGATGTGGAAAATGTGTTGTGCCAGTGCTCCAACAAGTGATTGATTTGGTAATTGTGAGGTAAAGAATACACATGAAAAAGCTTTGTGGCCTTTCCCTCAAAATTTAGTGACCACTGTATTACAAAAGTTAATTTGCATTAAAAAAATTTATAATTTCAGGCATGAAAAAAAATTTGCTGTAATTAATATTTCTCCTGAAGGAATAATTATAAGTTTTGATCAGAATGGATCTCAGTGTTTTAGATGCTGCACAACTTGTTGAATTGCTGACTATTTAAAAATCACGCACAATGAAAATATTTGTCATTTGGAGTTATAATGCTTTAGGAGTCTCAAAGAYGTTTTCAAACATAAATTGATTCTGTCAGCATCTCAGAGAAATAACAAAGTAAGAATTCAATAAACCTGGAGTTCAGATCTGGCCTAATGCTTCATCCACTGAATGGTAAAATTTTCATTAATTTCCAGAAGCAGAAATGGCAGAATGATGAACTCTTTTAGAAGTCTCCAAACTTGCCTAGGGAAACACACAGGGAATGTGTGAAAACATTTATTAACAGGAATTAAAACTTCATCCCTACAGTCAACATGGTACCTTAAAGGAAAGTTAGTCTTTTTCCTGTGAAATAAAAGAGATGAACCTGTTGAAAATGGGCGGGTTTGGAGCTCAGGGCTGTTCATCACTTGAGCAGCTCGATCAATTCCAGGCTCCTTTCATGAAGTTTCAGCACGGCTGGCCTCTCTCACGCTGGGGGTTTCTGATGTTTGCAAAGGGCACTTTTGTTCTCCTCTCCAGCCACATGGAGGGCAGTGCTCATGTCCATCAGCTGCTCCCAAACAGCTCCCTGCGTCCTGACAGCATTGTTATTTTATCCTTTATTTAGTGTTGACAGTAGACTGAGATGTCTGACAGGAGGGGCAGCCAGGTGGGGTCAGTCCCTTCTCCCAGGTAACCAGTGACAGGTGTGGGGGCAGAGAACCAGCCRTGGAAGGTCTGGAGGTGCTCCCTGGAGAGCCAACCCCTCAGGCACAGCCCTGCACTTAGGGTGAGCAAATGCTCCCCCCCAGAGGCCTTTGCAGTCATGTGTTGATTTCCTCTACCCCATTGATCCTTCCCCTTTGCTCTGCCCCTGCACCCCTCATGCCAGTGGTCCCAGTGTTTTGTGCCACCCCCTGCCTTTCCCATATAAACCCCTGCCCTCCCTGCCTAAGGGGTGCATTGTCACTGACTCCTTTGGGGAAGAAGSTCAATGAAGCTCTCCTTGGCACCCCACACACAGACCCCTTGTTCTGCATCTCCTGGGTCCCASARGAGCTGAAATCACCCGGGGTGAGCACAGACCTGCCTGTGCCCCTGAGGTGTCTTTTCCATGGTGCTCCTTCATGAAGGTCACAGCACCCTGAACAACACCCACCATGACAGGATGAGAGGAAACGGCCTCAGGTTGCTCYAGAGGAGGTCTGAGTTGGATATTGGTGGAAATGTCTCCACTGAAACATTGTTCAGGACTTGGAACAGGCTGCCAGGGCACTGGGAGTCACCGGCCCTGGAGGTGTTCAAGAAGCACATGGATGTGGCAYTGGGGACATGGGTTTGGTGAACATGGTGGGGTGGGTTGATGGTTGGACTTGATGATCTTGGAGATACTTTCCAACCTTACTGGTTCTGTGACAGCAGAAAGCATCAGGGCCAGAGCCCTCCTCTCTGCCACCCTGCTGAGCTGGGGCTGGGGCAGCTCTGGCTGTGCACCCTGTGGGATGTGGGGCTGTTGTGGGTGCTCTGGGTGTGCACCCTGTGGGATGTGGGGCTGTCATGGATGCTCTGGCTGTGCACCCTGTGGGATGTGGG